>PVJS01005404.1:0-64310 GCA_004027185.1 Glis glis | reverse complement strand
CAAGTGGGAAAGTACCACTTTGTATAGGCTAAATGGGATACCAACTCTTGAAGAAAATTCCAATCAAAGATGCTAGGTCGATCACCATCCCATTTGTTCTCCATATTAATCTTTTAAAAATATAACTTTAATTTTCAAATATGCATTTCAATTGTGTGATCATATCTACTTTATAGAACACTTGTTAAGAGAATAAATAGTTGCATAGCTGAAAATAGACAAACCCAACTCAAAGACAGACCACACAGCCTAGTTACTCCAGAAGTTATAGTTAGTGTCCAATTCAAGAAATTACAGTTAAGAAGTAGCATATAAAGTAGACAAACCCAACTCAAAGACAGACCACACAGCCTAGTTACTCCAGAAGTTATAGTTAGTGTCCAATTCAAGAAATTACAGTTAAGAAGTAGCATATAAAGCCTGGCGTGGTGACCCACGCCACACCTGTAATCTCACTACTGGGGAGGCTGAAACAGGAGGATCACATGCTTGAGGCCAACCTCAGCAGCTTAGTGAGTCCCTCAGCAACTTAGTGAGACCCTGTTTTAAAATAAAATAAAAAAAAGAAGATAAAATAGGGCCGGGGGTATTGCTCAGAGGTGGAATACCCCTGGGTTCAATCCCTAGTACACCCCTCCCCCCAAAAAAAGTGTCATATGAAGCCACATCTCTGATTCTTCTGCTGCTAATGGACACATATGGCACAACTATTCCACAGGGATGCGACAGAGATGCAGACAAATTAAGGAAAGGGCTTTGAAAAATGTGAAAGTGGCATGTATTTCTTGTCTATAATTGTAAAATCCTTAAGTATTGGTGTTACACTTGAAATTTTTCTGTGAAGTTGCATATTTACCTATTGTGGCTGTGCTGGAAGAAAGAAATTCTGCAAGCAATGAAATCAAATAAACTAAAAATAAAAAAAACCCAAACTTTAAAAAGACATCTACAAAGCCACATTTCAATTAGGTCCTATGAGGAATTTTTTGC
The DNA here is from genome assembly GCA_004027185.1 of Glis glis. Taxonomy (NCBI): domain Eukaryota; kingdom Metazoa; phylum Chordata; class Mammalia; order Rodentia; family Gliridae; genus Glis; species Glis glis. The sequence goes on along the minus strand of PVJS01005404.1, from coordinate 63,320 downwards.
TAATTGTTTTCAGACCTGAGCTGGGCTTGGTTTGAAGGGTTCAAGCAGGTTCCTGGAAGCATTATTTCCTCCATGTATGCTGAGAAAAAAAAAGCCAATCACCATTTTTGTTTTTGTTTAACCTAGAATTTCTCAAGTTTATTTGATAAGAGAATCCCTCTTCCTTTTATTTTATTTTTTTTGCAAATGGCAATATCTATTCATGTCCATTAAAAAGAAAAAAACCCACTTTAATATTGCCTCTTCTAGTGGGTTTTGAAAAGGTAGTTAACCAAAGTGGAATAAAGGTATTATGCTTAAGAATTACAATTCTGCATAAATGTCTTCTTCAAGTTACCTCTATTATCATCTCATTTATGATATGGACTTATGGAGTACAGAACATACTGCTAGATACGCTGGTCTGAGGAAACAGTAATCCTTACCGATTCCAGGCGCCTACCATGCTGAAGGTCCATAGAGATCTCACTAATGACTTAGATGTAGCCTAGACATATTATCTGTCTACCAGCAGTAGCATCTCCCGCCCAACCATCCTGTTATTTTCAACTACCTTCTGAATCTATACCCATCACAGTAAAAGGCAAATCAATGGGCAGCATATCGGTCCCTTTGGTTATTAAAGTGTGTTTACACTGAGCGTGGTGGCTCACGCCTGTAAGCCCAGTCCTTGGGAGGCTAAGACAGGAGGATCGCAGGTTTGAGGACAGCCTCAGCAAGTAGTGAGACTCTGATCAACCTAGTGAGACCCTGTTTCAAAATAAAAATAAAATAAGGCTGGGGATAAAAATAAGTTTGGTGGTAGAATGCGCTTGGGTTCAATACCGAGTACTACACACGGAAAAAAAAAGTGTGTTCACATGATATTTTGTTTACTTTCTCTCATCCATTATTCTTTACCTACTAATTTCTTTTTGATTGTTTGTTTGTGATGTTGGTGATTGAACTCAGTGTCTGGCACAGGCTAGGTAGGTGCTCTACTGCTGAGCTACATCCCAGCCCCCACTTCCTTTTCAGCTTTCGTACCTTGTCTTTAGTTCATTCAGCAGGTATTTGAGCAAACACTTTATGCTTGGAACCATGAAAGGCATCACAGAAACAAAAGATAAATAAGACGTGGCCCCTGCTTTGAGAGTCTATTGATATAGCGCTGACAAAAAAGCAATGTTTTCTTTGCTTTTAGGTAGAATCATGTCTGCTTTTAGGGTTCCGGCCCATCTGCATGGCTTCTATCACGCTGTAATCTCTGATGCCAATACGTTACCCATGCTTCAAATATGATTTACATCATTGATTTCTAACTTTCAACCTTTGGTTTCACCTCTGGTCGCTGACACTCAACTTAGTACCAGCAATTTCTCAAGACCCAAGGTACTGCCAGGCAGGCCTCTTGGGGTCCCTGTCTTGCCCCAAGGCTTCCCATCTGTCCTGGTTTCACAACTATCTCCAGCAGAACAATACAATGTTTAAAGGTAATACCATCATCAAACCAGTTTTGGGAGACTACTTCCCTGATCCTGCCAACCAGGCTAAATGTCTAAGATAACTTAAGTATGCCAGGGTGAAATGTGGGGTGGTTTAAAAGCAGTTCTCGTGCATAAAAAATGATTTTGATGTTTCCTTAGTCTTCTAAATTAATACTAAACTGATCATATTAAATTCAAGTTTTTGTTTTTCTTATGCTTTTTGATTTTCATGTGTTGTGAATTTTAGCGAACATTTTCAAGGGGCCTTTTGATCAATGTTCAGTTAACTTAGAACAGAACAATGCCTTTAGTAATCAGTCTATTCTCAAATTTCATTAGCTTAACTTTCTAAAACATTTAAAACTGCATTTATGAATTCAATATAGTGTTTACTTATAAGGACTGCGGATATTTGACCTAACAACTAAAACTTTTCCAACTGCTGAACTCTTATACATTTCACAATTAAAATTATAAATACAATGAACTGCATTATCTTAATCATTTCAAGAATGTGTGCATACTTTTCCACTTGAAATTGGGAAGCTGAAATCAATTATTTAATTATATATTTTGCATATCTGATTAAATATCTACATTTACATATTCAATCACAAGGCTGAATTTTAAAGGTATTTAGCTTCACAAACAGTTTAAATACCAAGACTGCATATTAGGTCTTGCACGAAATTACTAACATAGCTTTGATTTACTTAATAAATCTACCTAAGAAAGGTTTCTTTGAGTTAAAAGACACTTAACAACAGGTAAACAACTGTATCTTTCTAAGAAAGTCATGGTTTCCAATCCAGTCTTCTCTAAGACTAGAGAAGGTCGGCCAGGACTTAAAACACAGGACTTGCAGACATACACGGTAATTCTTGTTACAGTCCTGTCAGATGTGTTGAGTCTTGTTCATGGTCTCTACAACAATAGGATCTTATGTGCTACAAAGAGGTTAGTAATATAGCCCATAATCCTGGATAATTAGTCAATTTTTTCTGCCTGAGTTGAGTCAACAGAAAAGTCTATAATTTCCCCCCAATGCTGGTTTAAACTTGAATTCTCATGAAACAAACCGGTTTCCAAAGATACCCTGGTGCTATTTCATTGGATAGTTCATATCCTTATGTAAAGATTTAAAAATCTTCTTTAATTAAAAAATTGTGGCACAATACTAATGACATAAAATTTACCATCTTAACCATTAAAACATCTAAAAAATTATTTTATTAGTCCCTTGCAATTACACAGTAAATTGAGGTTCAATGTGCTAAAAACATACATTCACACAATTCTTTGTGTATTTCTCTCCACATCCTACCCCACTCCCTGTCCCCATCCCCACACGAGTCAGCGAGATTGGCAGTAATACCCTCACATGTTCCCATAGTATTCTTTGAACTGTTTCCTTCTTTCAGTTCTCCTTCTTCCCTCCTTAACTCCCTCCCCTAACCCTCTTCAACTACTCTACAGGACTCTCTCTGCATTACTTAAATTCTTATGTTTCCTATTTTTTTCCTCTAGCTTCCACTGATGAGAGAAAACATGCTACTCTTGACTTTCCAAGGCAAACTAATTTCACTTATAATATTCTCCAGTTCCATCCATTTCCCTGCAAATTATTTATTGTATTCTTTATGGCTGAGAAGAATTCCATTGTGGTATTGAGAATCAAACACAGGGTCATTTTACCACTGAGTTACATCCCCAGCCCTTTTTATTGTTTATTTTTAAACAGGTGTTGGCTTAGTTGCCCAAGCTGGCCTTGAACCTGTGACCCTCCTGCCTCAGTCTCTGGAGTGGCTGGTATCACAGGTGTATGTCATCGCACCTGGCTTAATAGCTTAACTGTTTTCAAATGTACCATTCAATGACATTAACCCATCAGGTCTCAAGTTTTAAATTCTGTGAATATTTCAATGAAATTGATACAAGTGCATTAAATAAGTTAGAAATAATAATCTATAGCTTATATGATATTATAGTAATTAATATTATTATAATTATATAATATGTTATACACTATATTTAAGTGTTTTTTTTTTTTTGCGAGGTACTGGGGATTGAACCCAGTGGGATTCTACCTCTGACCTATACCCTGAGCCCTCTTTATTTTTAATTTTGAAACGAGGTCTCACTAGATTGAGGATGCTGGCCTCAAACTTGGAATCCTCCTATCTCGGCCACCCAAGTGCTGGTATTTCAGGCATATACTGCCACGCCAGGCTCCTTTTAAGTTTTCCTAGGTACTCTACTTCTGGGATGATGGGTCAAAATGGGTTAAGTACTTTCATGATTTTGTGCTACCATCAACACCATTCATTCACAGAGTGTTTTTTGTCTTGCAAAAATAGAAACTTTGTACCTATTAAGCAATAACTTTTCATTTCCTCCTCACCCCACCCTAATAACCCCATTCTACTTTTAGTCTATGAGTTTGACTAGTCTAAATACATTTTATAAGTGGACTCATGATAGCATTTATTTTTTAGTGACTGGTTTATTTCAGTTAGCTTAATGTTCCTCTGTTTTATCCATATTTGCATGTATCTGAATTTCCTTCTTTTTTTTTTTTTTGTTGTTGTGCTAGATATTGAACCCAGAGGTGTTCTACCTCTGAGCTACTGCAATATTCCTGTCTCACCCTCCCAAATACTGGGATTACAAGCATGAGCCACCACACCCTGCTCGGGATCTGCATTTTAGCAAGATTCTGAGGTAATCTTTATGTATATTAAAATGTATGGCCGGGCGTGCTAGCGCACGCTTGTAATCCCGGTACTTGGGAGGCAGAGACCGGAGGATCCGAGTTCGCGGCCAGCCTCAGCTACTTAGTGAGGCCCTCTGCAACTTCATGAGACCCGGTTTCAAAATAAAGTATAAGAAATAGGGCTGGGGGTGTAGCTCGGAGGAAGAACGTCCCTGGGTTCAATCCCCAGTACCACACACACACACACACACACACACAATAAAATGTATGACAAGCACTGTTTTAGATGCTTTCTCATAACCCCCTTTATTCTGGAAAATCTGCAAGCCTTAAAGTGAGCTCAGATATTGTTAACTAATATTTGTTAAGCACTTTGACTCCCTCTGCCAGCTGGACACTGCATCTAAATGGATTAAGACTATAAGAAAAGTCATTGGTTACAGATCAGTGACAGTGAGCACTGGAACATTCTAGGCTGCAGAATGTACAGGAAGTCAATTATTTAGATGACATTAGGCTGGAGGTCAGGGACCTAGAAAAACACAGACATGAAGGCAAAATTTCTGGTAAAGATACTCAGCAATATACACTAAACTTCTGAAGGGCGGTGTCATGTCCTTTTTACTTTGTGTCCTTGCAGCCTTGTGCTGGGGATGGCACATATCTAATAGATGCTGAATAAATATCCCTGATTGAGCATGTGCAGAGCTAAAGAAAACTAAGTCTGGGTTCTAGGCATGGGGTCACCATGAGTGCATGGAGTGGTTGCAGTCTGTTTTCTGTTTCCTTCCTTCCTTCCTTCCTTCCTTCCTTCCTTCCTTCCTTCCTTCCTTCCCTCCCTCCCTCCCTCCCTCCCTCCCTTCTTTCCTTCCTTCCATCCTTCCTTTCCTTTCTCTCTCTCTCTCTCTCTCTCTGATACTGGGGATTGAACCCAGGAGCATTCCACGTCCAATCTACACCTACAGCCTTTTTTTATTTTTTATTTTGAAACAGGGTCTCACTAAATTGCTAAGGTTGTTGCTAAGTTGCTGAGGCAGGCCTTGAACCCGGAACTTGCTACCCTCCTTTCTCAGCCTCCCAAGTCCTGGGACTACAGCTGTGTGCCACAGCATCTAACTATGGTCTGTTTTAAGTGGCACTGTTAACTCTTCCAAGACTGATATCTTTTTGAGGGTAAATCCTGGACAGTCATATCTGACTATACTTTGACCTACAGCAGTTCTGCCAGGGGAGTCTGGGGAATTTTAAGTTCTGATAATGTGAAGCTGGACTCTAAATAGAATAGGGTAGTCTTTGGTCTTTAGGAAACCACTTTTTAAAACAGGCCAAATGATTGCAGAGAAAGGTGACCTACCTTTGAGAAAACCCAATACATAAATATCAGAACTGCCAAAAGAGATAACAGTTACTGTCATGAAACTGCTTTAAATTTCCATCCCCAAACCTCATTTTGAAATAGTTTTATTTTAAAATGTTCTTTTCTTTAGGAAGAACATAAACTCTTTCAGAAAACTGCTCTGGGAACTCTATATTAGGACAGGCTGGGAACTCGATTTATTACTAGAGTGTTTCTGAAAGAAGATCTATTGGACATACAGTTCAAGGTCACCTAGCTCCTAATTCCAATGAAAGAAAAATACATAGCAAGCACTTGTAATGTTTCCTTTAAGTAAGGAAAAAAAAGGGTAATGTTTTTCTTATAGGTTCTGGTGTTAGATGTTAAAAGTAAGCCTAGACAGTCAGAAGAGATACTCGTGGGCAAAGAAAAAGCTTGGATTGGAAAAGAAGAGTCTCTTTAATTGATTCAGGTAGTAATTGGGATGAAAGAAAATCTATCCTTTGATTACCCTGGAAGGAGGTTAGAGATTGACCCTGTGACAAGGATTGACACCACAATAAATGTTGACACAGGCCACACCGAGCCCAAAGGCTCAGAACCGCAATAACTTTTAGCCTATAAAGTAGGGAATTTGGCTAAACATTGAAATTCAAGATAAAATGATAAACAAAAAGCTAAGGATCAGTAAAAAATTTAAGAGTTATAGTGTATACTTGTTACAGTTTTCTCTCAAATGTGATACTGAAATTCATCCATTAAACTTCTAGTTCAGTGAATTTCTAGTAGCTGTGCTGAGGGGCTGTGGGAGCTAAAGGTAGGGAATGAGGTTTAAAAGCTACGATTTGAGGCAGGGCAAAAGATCTACACTTGTGCTAAAAACATAGAGCTCACTGGGTACAGGTGGAGACCTGTGTTACTTCTTGCTGGGGTAATGATGCAAGAGCTGGAGTTCCCATTGAGTCTTCATCGAGGATTTTTATAGGTAGAGAAGGTGATAAACATTTAGATGAAAGGCATGAATGAGCGAGACTTACAATAAGCTTTCATTTAGCCCCACTGTGTACTAGGTTCTATACCTCAGCAATAGTTTTTTTAAGAAAGTGGATGTGGCACAAAGAAGTGAAAAGAGAGAAGACTCGTGTGAGAAACAGTGAACACTCTAGATTTCCAGCTCCACTTTCCTATACGAACTAGGGACTGATGATAGAGGTCCTTGAACTCCAGGATAAATCTGATTATTGAAACACCAAAACGTAAGCAGCATAGGAAGTTCTGTGCGGTGAATTAAGTTGAAAATCTGTCGTGATTTTAATTTGACTCTCAAAGGACGTGTAGGAGGGACCACCACCTGGTGGCAGGGCACATGCATTGCACCTGTTGAGAGACAAACATCCTGAAATTTCAAACCTGAACTTTTATTCGTAAAATAAGCAACATGATCACAAAATAAGAAGTGATTGTTCGCTGTATAAAGTTCTTCCCCTCTAGAGTCCTTTCTTTCTTTCCTTTTTTTTTTTTTTGCGGTACCGGGGATTGAACCCAGGGGCGTTCTACCTCCGCCCTATTTTTTATACTTTATTTTGAAACCGGGTCTCACAAAGTTGCGGAGGGCCTCACTAGGTAGAGAGAGAGAGAGAGAGAGAGAGAGAGAGCTGAGGCTGGCCGCGAACCTGGATCCTCTGGTCTCCGCCTCCCAAAGTACTGGGATTACAAGCGTGCGCCACCACGCCCGTCTGGCTAGAGTCCTTTCTAAATAGAGAAATCTTTGAGTGCATCTAATATGGATTCCAACCCCTGCCCCTGCAAATCCTGGTATATGTTTAAAAACAAAAGTGCTAAGAATTCTATTTATTCGTCTGAATTTATTTGACGGTAGAAAATTATAATTTCATCAGGCAGTGAAACTGCAGCGGCAGAAGATGTTCCATTTACCTTCTTCCTCCAAATGTTGGCTGGTTGCTGGTGCCAGGACAGATTGACTACGTGGAACAGATCTTTCCTCTTCCCTCCCCACCCCACCCCATTCTATACCAGCTATCCAGCTTTCTTTGAATGAGAAATTAACGTTCTCATTTGTTTATAGGTTTGCCTGTTACAACATCTAGCTCTCATGTGCTAGGTAACATGATCAGATTGACCTTATTTTAGCCTTCTGACTGTGTATGGGTAAATAAAACACAACATGCAAACACAATCCGCTGAAGATATCTAGTCTATAGGTAGGTGTTCTGGGACGGGGGTGTAGCTGTGATCATTAACAGATTTCAGTAGATTCCGAATTAAAGATTATATGTGAATCCTTAGTTCTATAGATATGGATACAAATGAGAGGGAAAGAGATATGAAATGACTTTCCTAATATCTTAGCTGGGACCTGTGAAGATATCTGTTCATGAGAGTGTGTAACTCCCTGTATCTTGGCTGGTGCACTTTCCATTATTTTAAACAATTGTTAACTCTAAGCTAATTTCCTTTCCTATTTATGTACCTGTAGTTAAAATGAATAAGCAGTTTGGTCATCATCTTTTACAAATGATTTTCTATACTTAAAATGTAATCGATAGCCTGGCACAGGGGTGCACGCCTATAATCCCAGTACTTGGGAGGCTGAGACAAGAGATTCAGAGGTTGAGGCCAGCACACGGTAATTTAGTGAGACCCCATTTCAAAATAAAACAAATGAAAAGGACTAGGGGTGTAGCTCCGAGGCAGAATGCCCCTGGGTTCGATATCCAGTACCCTCCCACACACACAAATTGATATCTCTATCTTCTCCAGCTATAATAATCCCCATTCCATTAAATTCCTGACTTCATTTGTCAAACAAAACTTATCAAATGTTCACAAGTTTTCCTTTTAGTGTATGCCTTAGTTCTGTCATTGACTTGATAGGTTGCAGGCAGTTATGTGGACAATTTTATATACATCATAACTCGATGTGACTAAATAAATAGCATCTCGAGGCAAAGGGCTGTGGTGTGGATTCACAAGCAGGAATCACGCAGGCAGTAGGAGACCATAACTTGGCAAGTTGTCATAGCTGGAACAGAAGTAGACCGATCAGAACAGTGTTAACATGAGCTTTGAGTCAGGCTTTTAAATTAGGATGCTTTCTGTTCCCAGAGCCTAATATCAGCATTGACTCTTGATCTTTGGGGGAAAAATCTGAGCTTGTAGCTTGGGGAAGAACACTGAATTTTGCGGGGAGAGATGTGGGGCAGGAAAGAGCATGTTTCAGTAAACATTGGGATCTTTCAGTCCATCCTATATGTACTTTCTCTATACACTTTCTCCTTCTTGTCTGGAGTTGCTTTTTTGGTTAACCATAGCCCTTAGTGCCTTCTGTTTTAAAATGATTCAGGCAATGATAGCCCCCACTCAGAGCTAACTTCCTTGTCCCAAACAGCAGCAAAGGAGACCTTCCATTATCTTTGGAGCTCTTTTCCACAATCTCAGGCACAGGAGAAATGTCTCTATAATAATTAAAGAAACTTAGTACAGAGACTTTATTGAGAGATGAGTTGCAAGTACAGTAGCTAGTTAAGAAGGATGAGTTTTTGAGTTCTGCTGGGGTCACAGGGGCAAGTAATCTGACTGCAGGCTATGGAAGCATTTGGTTTTTCTGAATGTCAGGTGGGTGCCTAAGACAGAGTTTCAAGTCTTGCTGCCTCTCAGTGTGTCACCCAGAGAGTTGACAGACAGACAGAGGCACCACATTCCTCCTGTTTTTGTTTTGAGAAAAAGGACTGCCAAAACCACATCCTGTTACGGTGCTGCATCTGAGAGGATGCCTGGCACCGCGGCATTAATTAGGAAGTGTCCCTTCCAGGGGCCAGACCCCTTCTTGCTGGGATCATGCTGTCAGATTCAAGCCAAGGAGCCAGCTCCGCCAGGTGGAACTCAAAAGGAGTTTCACCCAAGTGGAAGCGATGCTGGCGCTGAGCTCTTCCCCATTACGAATCCACTCTTGCATAACTTATGTCTCTCAATGACACCTCCAAGGATTTCGTTCCTTTAGACCTTAAGAGATCTTAAAGGAGATAAAGAGTGAGGATTATCAGGCAGTCACTTGAAAAACAATAGACAAAGGCGAAGGCATCACAAAACACACCAGTGCTCGCACACATCAATGCTTTGTTGTGATAGGAGATCACGGTAATTTTCAAATGTGATAATTGGGCAAATTGGATCTTCAAATAGGTGAGGAAGTTCACCTCAAAAAGAGAAAAAGCACTTTTACCCAGAGATTGATTGCTGGTTTTTGTAGTTTCTCTTCTCTGAGCGTTTGTTGTGTGTGTTTAATGCTCTACCCTTTGTTTTCCTAGCCCCATAGAAAGTGTGCTCCTCTGCTGGCTTCGTAGGATGGCTTTGCTCACTGAGGCAAAGCTGCCCCTGGAACTGTTCAATATGCCTGACTGGCAGCTATCCTCATGTGTAGCAGAAAGACCCCGAAAGCGCATTTCCTCCTCGAAGACATGGCTGGAGTCCATGAAAATCAATGATCTTTTACCTGTCTAAATTTTATATCATCAAAGACAATCACATGTTTTTTCAAACACAGAGCAATTTTTCCTCCTTTTTAAGTGAAATTAAATTACGGGATGATGAATAATTTATTTGCTAAGTCCTTTTAAGACTCATGTTTGCCTTTGCCTTTTAAATAAATGTATACACATGTGCCATAATTCAAGGCAAAGAAAATAGGTAATATTAATTTAATTACAGGGGTAAAAATTATGTAAACTGTACAGGAAAATTATATAAACTATACAGGAATGTTGGCATCCTACCGTGGTTAAGCTGATCTGCATAATTTATTTAATGAGGATAAAATGTCATATTTAGTGATTAACCAAAGGTAATCTAAAACTGCTCACCTACCTTTTGTAACATCAAAACATGTCAAATACTATATGTATCTAATCAAAAGGGGATGCTTAATATTAATGATTATTCAGCTTGCTCCGGTTGAGTTTAAATAAAAAGGAGAAAGATTTAGCAACTATGAATAGAAGGACTGGTGCCCACTCTCCTCAAAGAGACTTGTTAAAAACTTTGCCAAACCCTTCATCTTTATTTACAATAATCCACCCCAAATGTGTAAAACCTTTGAGTTTCTTCTCTTACCACATTACTATTCCCATAATTCTGCAATCTTCTTATTCCTTCTGTCTTCCTTCCAATCCTCAAATACGACGATTGTACCTTCTGTATCTCTTGCTCTGTATCCAGCCAACTCCCTCATCTTCTCAGCCTCATCTCCTGGACCTGCTCTTTCCTTGGTTTAATTGAAATCTCATTTCAATCCTGTAATCCTTCCAAGCAGGGACATTTTCTTCTTCTTCTTTTAGAAGCTGATGTGCCTGACGTCCATTGAGCTTCACTGTCTCTTCCAGATATCACCTCTCTACCGTCTTACCCAATCCTGGAATTTCAAGGTACATTTCACCGTGTTCTCTCTTTCTTAACTCATTCTTCTTCATTTACAGATGACTCCAACAGAGTCCTATGTCAAGCTCTGTACTTTACAGATCACTCTCACAAAGTGTCCAGCTATCATTATGGGAATTCCGTGTTTTGTGGATAGCTTATCTAACACCATGTCCCCTCACACCCTCAACCCCTTCATCTCCAGTGACCTTCACGTCTTCATTAGACATAACTTGGAGCTTATGAACAGTCACAGAATTCTCCTCTCTCACTACCACAATTTCATCTCTCTGACCATAGTATTGTCTCTTCTCTTCTTGTCCGAATTTTCTCGTTATTCAGGATCTGCTCCTCGATGACATCTAATTTATTGGTCCTTCTAATTTCTCCCATGTCTGCTTTGTCCCTTCTTTTGATTTTTAGTTTATATTGTCATAATCTAGTATCTCAAGAACCTACGAGTTTATGCCATATCATTACATAATCCTCTCTCTTTTTGTTCCATTCTGCAAAGATACCTTATTCTTATTCTTTTGGGAAAATTCTTTATGCCTACACCAAGAAGCTGAGAGCTGCTAAAGAAAACGCTACAATAGGGGTAAATGGCTTTCACTCAAACTCATAATCTCAAATGCATGGTCAACACTGACCAATACTACCATTCCAACTCACTTTCCCTCTTACCAGGATGCTTATCCAAATCCTTTCCTATACTCCTTAAATCTCTGACGACGGTCTTCATTCTCTCCACTTAGCTTTTCATGTTCCTTTACTTTTGTGGAGAAAATAGCCACCATCTTTTGGAAGTTTTCTCGTCTTTACCATATGAAGCATCAAAACCCATTGGCATCTACCACTAGTCCATCCTGTTCTCTTCTTCCTGTCTTAAAATTAACCTGTTTTTGGTTTTCAGCTCATTGTTTCCTCTGAACCTACTGTATTTATTTTTTCCTTGTTCATATTTCAACCCTTCTCTTTCTTTCCTATGGGTCCTTCATTTTGCCTTTTAAAATCTTTATATTCCCTACTAAAAATAAGCCACTGAACTGTCCTTCATTTCTTTCCTTTAGCAACAGACCTAACTCTTCCTCTTCAAGCATAAAGTTCACAAGTGTTGTTTATGCTGTCTTCTTCTTTTTTTTTTTTTTTGCGGTACCGGGGATTAAACCCAGGGGCATTCTACCTCCGCACTACACCCCCAGCCCTATTTTTTTTATACTTTATTTTGAAATCGGGTCTCATGAAGTTGTGGAGGGCCTCACTAAGGAGAGAGAGAGAGAGAGAGAGAGAGAGAGAGAGAGAGCTGAGGCTGGCCGCGAACCCGGATCCTCCAGTCTCCGCCTCCCAAAGTACTGGGATTACAAGTGTGCGCCACCACGCCCGGCTTTGCTGTCTTCTTTTTAGTGAATCTATTCATCCAAAAATATTTATTCAATAGCTACCATATACTATGTACTACGCTAAAACTGATTTAAGAATTATCAAGACTATATAAAGAATTTAAAATAATTCTTATTGTTTCAAAATTTTTTTTCAGAACTGGAGATTGAACCCAGGGGCTCTCTACAACTGAGATTCAACCTCAGTCTTTTAAATTTTTATTTTGAAAGCCGGGTATGGTGGCGCACATTTGTAATGCCAGTACTTGGGAAGCTGAGACAGGAGAATTGCAGGTTCGTGGCCAGTCTCAGTTACTTAGTGAGGCTTTCTGCATAGTGAGACCCTGTTTCAAAATAAATAATAAAAAATAGGGCTGGGGTGTAGCTCAGAGGTAGAATGCCCCTGGGTTCAATCCCCAGTACCACAATAAATAAATAAATAAATAAATAAATAAATAAATAAGTAAATAAATAAATAAATAAATTTTTATTTTGAGACAGAGTCTCACTAAGTTGCCCAGGCTAGCCTTGAACTTGCAATCTTCCTGCCTCAGCCTCCTAAGTAGCTGTGATCACAGACATGTGCCACCATGCCCAGATTGGTTAAACTTAACTCAAGTTTCTGCATCAAAACTGTTACATGCCAATAACATAACTAAAATTACTGTTAATAATGACTTTTTTCTGACTTTCACATTATTTGGGATATTCCTATTTTTCTTCTTGTTTTACTGTGGCAGCCAACCCTTATCTACTATGATGGCCAACTCATTTTATATCTATCCTATGTTTTTTTTTCATTCATGTTATGTGATCTGTTAGGTCCATTGAACAGCACAACAGATACTGAGACATCATGCTATCTCAGCAAAATAGATTTTCATATGGTATGAAGAATATAATTCCCTCATTTTTGCAGAGAGAGAAATCCTCTGTGAGGCTTTTGGATGACCATATATATATTTTTTATTATTAGCTTTTTTTTTTGGTACAGGGGATTGAATCTAGAGGCATTCTACCTCCAAGCTATGCACTCAGCCCAATTTTATTTCTTTATTTGGAAACAGAGTCTCACTAGGATTCTGAGTGCCCAGGATGACTTTGAACCTGTGATCCTCCTGTCTCAGCCTCCCAAGTACTGGGATTACAAGCGTGCGCCACCACGCCTGGCTTTGGATGACCATATTTAAAGAGATACAGAAACACTGCATGTGGGTTAGAAATGTGGCTCCTCATTTAGCTTTCCCTGATTCCCTTTCTGCCTGAAAGTACTGTTGGCCCATCACTATAAAAGTATAGACAGAAAAGCACTCTACAATGAAGCTCCGCATATGCGAAAATACAGGTTCTCTTTCTTTATATACTCAGGAGTGCATGTTTCATGAGTGTTTGGGTAGCTTAGGATGAATATCCTACACCAAACTAGCTTGACTGATGTGTGCCTGTATACTTCTACCACCCTGAAACCCATCAAGATGTATGATTACAATGCACCAATAAATAAATAAAAATAATTACTCCCAACAAATGCTGGACTCTGGAACTCCTCACTTTCAGGGTCCTGAGGCTTAAATGCAATGGTAGGGCTACTCAGAGCACTAGTACGATGTGCCCCAGTAAAGAGAAGTCCTCCATGCTTGCTTCGGCAGCACATATACTAAAATTGGAACAATACAGAGAAGATTAGCATGGTCCCTGCGCAAGGATGACACGCAAATTCGTGAAGTGTTCCATATTTTTAAAACAGTGTGGAGGATCCTCAGAAGACTGGGAATGAACCTACCATTTGACCCAGCTGTACCACTTCTAGGTACCTACCCAAAAGAATGGAAACCAAACTAGCAGACTAATGCAAGTGTATCTATGTTTATAGCTGCACAATTCACAATTGCCAAACTATGGAACCAGCCAAGATGTACATCAACAGATGAATGAATTACAAAACTATGGTATATGTACACAATGGAATTTTACACAGCCATAAAGAAGAACAAAATTACATCATTTGCAGGAAAATGGATGGAATTAGAGAATATTATGCTAAGTGAGATTAGTTTTTCACAAAAAGTGAAAAGTTGGATACTCTCCCTAATATGCGAAAACTAGGGAGAATAGGGCATAGGAGGGACTCCAAAGATGGAGAAAACCTCAGATGAGTGAAGAAGGCGACCTAACTGAGGGAGATGGGAGGGGGGAAGAGAGAAACACACTAATGCACAGGATGTACATACACAAATTTATCAAAGCCAATCACTATGTTGAGCATGAGAAGGGGGAAGGGGGAGGGAATGGAGGTGGGAATTGGGGGAGGGCTAAATGAGCAATGTGTGCATGTATACTTCTATCACCCTGAAACCCATCAAGATGTATGATTACAATGCACCAATAAATAAAAAAAAGAGAAGTCCTCCATGAGTCCAACCTCCTTGCTCATAAAATTAATATGTCATTTGGGGTCTTTTCTTTCAAGACTGCCCTGTTTCAGGGCTCAGGATGCTAATGGACTAGTGATATTTCACAGCCTTTCAAAAAACATACTTGCTTTAATCAAGATGTTGTTAGAAAGCCTTAGTGGTTCGTATGTAAATCCTTACTAGTTAGGTTATGACTAGTTTCTGTAATAAGCATACCGCAAGATTCCAGAGCTGTGTGTGGTGGGGCAATCCCAGTACTTGGAAGGCTGACAAAGGAGGATCACAGGTTCAAGGACAGCCTCAACAACATAGATTCTCAGCAACCTAGCAAGACCCTGTTTCAAAATGAAAAATAATAAGCTCTGGGGATACAGCTCAAAGGTAGAATGATGCCCCTGGGTTCAATCCCTAGTAACTCCCTACCCCCTACACACAGATTCAAGAGGATTTTTCTTTTTTTGTACTGGGGATTGAGCCCAGGGGCTTTCTACCCCTGAGCTAGAGCCTCAGTCCTATTTTATTTTGTATTTTGAAACAGGGTCCCACTAAGTTGCTGAGGATCTTGCTAAGTTGCTCAGACTGACCTTGAACCTGCGATCCTCCTGTCTCAGCCTCCCAAGTACTGGGATTGCAGACATGTGCCACCACGCCTGGCTTCTCCAGAGATAAAAGTTTATTTGCTTGAATACATAACCGTCTAACACAGGTGTTTCCAATTGGTAAAGAGGGAAAGTTCCTCCATCTGGTGATACAGGGATTCAATCTTCTACCATTTTATACTGCTGCTGTCTCTTGGGCCTCAGAATCTTCATTCAGTTGAGAACTGGGGATCATAAAGGAAGGGAAGCCATTAGCACTCGCTACTACTAGCAGTTGGGAGGGGCATGCACCATTTCTATTAATATTACATTATCAAAAAGTAGCTACAAAAAGAAAAAAAACAACAGGAAAATAAAAAAGAAGTAGTGACATGGCTCTTTCATATCCAAGGTCTCTGAGGAAAATTCTCGCTCGTTGGGCAACCGATTCTCCTGACAACCTTCCATTATGGAAATGGGTACGGAAATTTCTGGTAAGCTGGTAGTCATTTCTTCTACAGGACGGTCACCGGAAGCTTCCTGAATATAACCAGATGCACCTGAAGAAGTGTAAATGTGTGTCCATACACTCACATGTGTGCGTCTCATTTCCTCCACCCTGCCACTCGGTCAGCTCTCTGAGTTGGAGTGTAAGTGTCACATGGACTGGCTGTTAGCTGGTATCATTCATGAAGGACCCTCTCCTCCAGGCAGGCCGTCACTAAGGTAGTGTTTTAGGGATCTATGTTGTTCTTTGATGTTTCGCTGAATCCTTTTTTATGTTTTGAAGCCTGCTGGTAAGCTCGTGGCTACTAAACCCGTAGGCTCGGGGTTTGGCTGGGGAGAATAAGCAAATAATTTATTTCTGCTAAAGTTCAGCTTTGGTCATCTATGTCATTACCTCAGCTTCCCAGAAGCTCCCAGAAGCTCGGTTCCCTCTAGGCTAGATTACCACAAATCCCTGTTTGCTGGCCACTGAATAAATTGCTCTCTGAACTCGCTTTTTGTTTCGTGTTCATCTGTTATTCTATCTCATCATTCCGCATCACTGTTATTGTTCTATGCTGAACTCTTAATGAAGATCAGAATTGAAAGTTTCTATTATCAGAGTAATATGCATATTCATTCAAAGAAATAAAATAGTTCAACCAAAATGGCATTAAAATGAATTTCAGGTGTCATTGTTTTATCTCTTCTTCAATGAATAACGAAAGCCAGGTTTTTTTCCTGGGTTTAATAAGCATACTCTCTGAGATCTTTCTGAATTTCCTTACGTAGACATTCTACTAAATATGCATGAAAGACAAACTTATAGTATAAAGATCAGAGATTTTAAAACCTATTTTAATTTATATGCAACATGGAATTACTGTCTTCACTAAATTGTAACCTGGACTCATTCTCAAATTATTATTTTTAATGTATTTTTCCTGCTCTCAACTTTGAGGAATTCCCCTCCCCAATCACCTCTGCCTATATGCAGGAGAGCAGAGGCTATGATAACTTGGGAATATTTGGAGAGTACTATGTTTAAAGAACACTAAAAATTGAAGTGGGAAAGCCAGGTGTGGTGGCGCACGCTTGTAATCCCAGTACTTTGGGAGGCGGAGACCGGAGGATCCGGGTTCGCGGCCAGCCTCAGCTCGCCTGCACGCGCGTGCGCTCTCTCTCTCTCTCTCTCTCCCTGTCTCTCTCTCGCTCTCTCTCTCTCTACCTAGTAAGGCCCTCCACAACTTCGTGAGACCCGGTTTCAAAATAAAGTATAAAAAAATAGGGCCGGGGGCATAGCGCGGAGGTAGAACGCCCCTGTGTTCAATCCCTGGTACCGCAAAAAAAAAAAAAAAAAAAAATTGAAGTGGGAGAGTTGGGTTTGGGTGTGGTAGAAGATTCTATCTCCTATGTCTCATCTAATATAGCTCTTTTTTTGAGGGGGGTTACTGGAGATTGAACCCAGGGACATTCTACATCTAAGCTACACCCCCATCTTTTTATTTTATTTTATTTTTTTGGCGGTACCCAGGATTGAACCCAGGGGCATTCTACCTCTGAGCTACACCCCCAACCCTATTTTTTATTCTTTATTTTGGAACAGGGTCTCACTAAGTTGCGGAGGGCCTCACTAAGTAGCTGAGACTGGCCGTGAACCCGGATCTTCCAGTCTCAGCCTCCCAAGTACTGGGATTATAAGTGTGCACCACCACGCCCAGCTTTATTTTTTTTTTTGAAACACAATCTTGCTAAGTTATTGAGGTTCTCACTAAGTTGCTGAGGCAGGCCTTGAACCTAAGATCCTCCTGTCTCATCATCTCAAGTCCTGGGATTACATGTGTCACTGTGCCCAGCTTAATCTAGCTCTTACTATATTGGGAGATAGAGAAAATTGATTTACCTTATATTCACTTCTTTAATAGTGAAATAGCTACTTAAAAATGGAAAAATGCACGTCCACAGGGCACTCTACTCCCTACCCTTTGCTGGGGCTGGCCCTCTAAGGAAAGGACATGAGTGCCACACTCAGTGTTTGGGACCCACTGGTCTCAACCCTGCTGCCACACCTTCCTTGTCACTTGGACTAGGGGGATAACAAACCCCTAGCTTGGAGAGCCTTTCCCCTGAAATCTTTAAAGCTAGTTAAAAAATTAATGCTATGATGGTTAATTTTATGTGTCAACTTGACTGGTCCTTGATGCCCAGATATATGGCCAAAGAGTATTCTGAATGTTTCAGAGTAATGAGATTAACATTTAAATGAGCAGATTTTGAGTAAAGTGGATTATCATCCATAATGTGAGTGGTACTCATCCAATCAGATAAAGATCTTAATAGGACAAAGACTGACCTCCCCCAAGCAAGAAGGACTTCTGCCAGCAGACAGCATTTGGATTGGAACTGTAGCCTTTCCCTGGTCTCCCCCTCTGATGGCCCATCTTGTCAGACTTTGGACTTGTTGAGCCTCCATAATCTTGTGCGTAATTTCTTAAGACGAGTCTCTCTCTATATGTATGTACACATTTTGTTCTATTTCTCTGAACAGCTCTGATTAATATACTAATACATGCCAAACTAAGTGGTTAAAACTCCAATTTTGTGTCTAGGCATTTATTTATTATTGAAATATAGATGCTTTGTAGAAGGAATTCACACTTGCAGATAAAGGTAGACAATTGTGCAATGTTAACAAGTTTAATAATTATATATCTCAGGCCAGGCGTGGTGGCTCATGCTTGTAATCCAAGTACTTTAGGAGGCGGAGACCGAGATCCGGGTTCGTGGCCAGCCTCCAGCTCTATCTCTCTCTCTCTCTCTCTCTCTCTCTCTCTCTCTCTCCCCCTGTCTCTGTCTCTCTCTCTCTCTCTACCTAGTGAGGTCCTCCGCAACTTCGTGAGACCCGGTTTCAAAATAAAGTATAAAAAAGTAGGGTCAGGGGTGTAGCGCGGAGGTAGAACGCCCCGGGGTTCAATCCCCGGTACTGCAAAAAAAAATTATATATCTCTATCAATGAATATAAACATGAATAATAAGTAATAAATCTTATAATCATTCTAACACTCAGTGACCTTCGTTTTTACGTATAGCTTTTTTCTTCCTCCTGCCAGCCATTTCCCCCCCCCCCCATTGTCTCCCATGGTGTAACCAGACTGACAGCCAGCTGACACAGAGCCGGGGAACCCAGTTCGTCTCTGACTCAGGTCCCCTGAGACAAAGAGAAAGCGACTCTGGAGACCAGTGAGAAAAAGTTATGTAATTTATGAAAAAGTTAAAACACAAAATGCAAGCTGGGTGTGGTGATGCACGCGTGTAATCCCAGGACTTGGGAGGCTGAGACTGGAGGATCCGGGTTCGCGGCCAGCCTCAGCTACTTAGTGAGGCTCTCCGCAACTTAGTGAGACCCTGTTTCAAAATAAAGCATAAAAAACTAGGGCTGGGTGTGGAGCTCGGAGGTAGAATGCCCCCAGGTTCAATCCCCAGTACTGCAAAAAAAAAAAAAGACAAAATGCTACTAATATCCACATTGATATTCTTCTATATGTTCATTGTCTCTAAGGTAAATTTACCCTTTCAAGATATCAAGATAATAAGGTCTATTGTCATCATTTTTTTGTGTGTGGTACTAGGGATTGAACCCAGGGGCATTCTACCTCCGGACTACACCCCCGGCCCTATTTTTTATCTTTATTTTGAAACAGGGTCTCACTTAGTTGCGGAGGGTCTCACTAAGTAGCTGAGGCTGACCGTGAACTCAGATCCTCCTGTCTCAGCCTCCCAAGCACTGGGATTACAAGCATTCGCCGCCACACCAGGCTATATTGTCTTCATTTTTAAAATTTGCAACTACATATCCACATACTATATCCATACACTGGAGTATAGAAGTAGCTCAATAAACACTTCACTAATAAACACATGGATAGTTGTAAAAATATTTTCTATTTGCATTTTAAATTATTTTGGTTCTGAAGTGTCTACTATTCCTAGCTCCTTTTCAAGCTCCATGTGATCGAGATCTAGTGAACTAATTTTTAACAGCAATTTCACATTTTTTCCAGTTTAGGAATTAATGGCCTTAGTGTCTTCACTTTGTGTGTGTGTGTGTGTGTGTGGTACTGGGGATTGAGCCCAGGGCATTCTACCTCCAAACCACACACCCAGCCCTTTTTATGTTTTGTTTTGAAACAGGGTCTAAGTTTCTGAGAGTGTCGCTAAATTGCTAGTCTCCAACCTATAATCCTCCTGTTTCAGCCTCTCAAATACTGGGATTACAGGCACATGCCACAGTACCCATCTCCTTTTCTTATTTTATGTGTTTATTTTTTTTTTTTTTGCGGTACCGGGGATTGAACCCAGGGGCGTTCTACCTCCGTGCTACACCCCCGGACCTATTTTTTTTTTTATACTTTATTTTGAAACCGGGTCTCACGAAGTTGCGGAGGGCCTCACTAGGTAGAGAAAGAGAGAGAGAGAGAGAGAGCGAGCGAGCGAGGTGAGGCTGGCCGCGAACCTGGATCCTCCGGTCTCCGCCTCCCAAAGTACTGGGATTACAAGCGTGTGCCACCACACCTGGCTCCAGTCCTTTTTTTTATTCTTTATTTTGAAACGGGGTCTCACTAAGTTGCGGAGGGCCTCACTAAGTAGCTGAGGCTGGCCGCGAATCATGATCCTCTGGTCTCAGCCTCCCAAGTACTGAGATTACAAGCGTGCGCCACCACGCTCGGCCTTTTCTTATTTTAGAAATACCATTAACATTGCTCCAAGACTACCTTTTTTGAAGTAGTATAACTCCAAATTGACATGCATAGAAATAGCCCATATAATATCCCCTTTTCCTCAAATCCCCTATTTTAGTCTTTTTAAACTCCTTCCAAAAATTCATGAGTCAAAGTAGGGAGCCCTTGAGACCTGAGATAATGTGGGTATGATAAAAATATTATGTAGTATAATTTTATTAAGTTATGATAAAATTAGCAATGAGAAAGGATCAATAAAGCAAAGACATTTCAAGGAGAGAAAAGAATTTTTTTTCTTTTTTCTTTTTGCCTAAGCAGGCTTGTATTATGTATTATAAAGAATTGCTATATATTAGAAAGGAGACTTATGATATCGGTCTGTTTGGGGTCACTAATGACAGTTAATACTTTTCAAATGATTTGTTAATTTCTTTTTATCAAAAAGTGATTTTCACTGGATTGAGACTCTTAGTGGTGCTTTTAGTGTTGCAATATAGTACAACCATGTGGATTTAAATAGGGAAAAACAGGGTTACAAATTCCATCATGATTATACCTCCTCACTAAGGCTGTTCAACCCTGCTTGTTGGTGTTATCTCAGTACTTTTTATAAATAAAATTTAAAAGCTATAGCTCAGAGAGTCGGTCAATAATGAATACCAGAAGCTACTAAGTGAATTACTGCAATCACATATATGCTTATAGAGACTTTTTAGGAAATACTTAACTGTTAAGTTTTTACTAGTAAATTAAAATTATCAGTGAAAATTAATTTTTTAAGTTGCTTCTTTCCAGAGCAAAAGCACAGGCGTGTGCTTCACAAGTGATGGTGGTAGAAATATGATGCACTCTTTGAGAACCTGATGGACTCTGAGCTTGTTTCATTCTTGGGAATGGATGGCTGCATCCTACCCTTTCTCTCTCTCAAGTAAGTAGGAACTCGCAGCAGCCCTTGCTGTTCCTCACCTCATCTTGTGCTGGCCCCATACCGTGGTGCGGGTTACCAAGCAACCAATGGCTGTCTCCGAGAGCATCTGTGGCAGCGGTCCCTCCTGATACTTCCTGTCACAGTGTCTCCTGCTAAGTCGTCAGGATCCCGGCACCAATGCGGTTGCCATAGTCACTCAGCCGTGGCCTGTGGTTGCCAGAGTCAGAGCACAGTGCTGAGTTCCTAAGAAAGTTTGTAAATTATGCCACTGCAGCTGTCATTTTTGAAAGCTAAACGAAGTTTTTTTTTTTTTTTTTTTGCAGTACTAGGGATTGAACCCAGGGGCATTCTACCTCCGAGCTACACCCCTGGCCCTATTTTTTTATTTTTTATTTTGAAACAGGGTCTCACTAAGTTGCGGAGGGCCTCACTAAGTAGCTGAGGCTGGCCACAAACCCGGATCCTCCAGTCTCTGCCTCCCAAGTACTGGGATTACAAGTGTGCGCCACCATGCCCGGCCTAAACGAAGTTTTGATGAGCATGAGGGATGTATACTAAAAGGTGTTTGTGATAATAAGGATAATATTAACTTAAATATTGAATTGGGTGAAATGCCATTCTGTCTGTGATATAACATTTCCAAGTGTGGCATTTAAGTTTTAGTTGTCAATGATGTGGGTCTCAAAGTAAGTCACATTAAGCAATCAATATTGGTATTTCACGTATATTAGAAAGCAACTCTTTTTGTGTGTGTGTGGTGCTGGGGATTGAATCCTGGGCATTCTACACTGAGCTACATCTCTAGTCCTTATTATTTTTTATGTTTTTCTTTTTTTGTGATACTGGGGATTGAACCCAGGGGCATTCTATCTCTGGGCTACATCCCTAGCCCTAATTTTTATTCTTTATTTTGAAACAGGGTCTCACTAATTTGTGGAGGGCCTCACTAAGTAGCTGAGGCTGGCCACAAACCCGGATCCTCCAGTCTCAGCCTCCCAAGTACTGGGATTACATGCGTGCACCACCACTCCCGGCTTTTATGTTTTTTGAAATAGGGTCTCATTAAGTCTCCCACACTGGCCTCGAACTTGCTATCCTCCTATCTCAGCCTCCCAAGTACTGGGATTACAGGCCTAAGAAACCTTTAAAAATTAAAAGTAATTCCTTAAATTGTTTTTACATGGAGAGTAGTATTGGGGTGCTCCAGCGGACACTTCTTGCTCCGTAGTTCTGCCACAGAAGGTTGCTGCTTTAAGGCAGCTCCCTGAAAACTATTCCACGGTTCCTGCCACAGAAGGTCGCTGCACCAGGCAGCTTCCTGATCAATAGTCTTCTCGCACGAAAACAACACAAAGTCTGATATAATAATTTGCAGAATAATTAAGAATAATTACATTTAATAATGGGGGATCGGGGAGGAGATAGAGATGACAAATTCTTCCAGCCTTCTGTAGCCAGGGCCTTATTTTTATAGAAACTTTAGACAAAGCATCATAAAAGTTAACCAAACACAAAAATCAATTATCACAGGTTACAGTAAAGATGGTCAGTGAGGCAGACATATGACAAGTTTGGAGGAAGGAAGGATTAACTATTACTGGGTGGAGAGGACATCAAAGACCGCACCTTGAAGATTACACCAGGTCCTTGGAACGTCAGCTTGCAGACGAATCCCACCCAGCCAAATACCGTGTATTCAAACTGAGCTGGTCCAAGATGATAATTTCAGTGTGTGTTCTAAGATGGCCCTCGGCCCTCGACAGAGTAGATCTGTCTTCTTTTAGTAAGGATTATAAATATGTGCATAGATGCAGTTACTAGTTTGGTACTTAGTTGGAGTAAGTGATACTAACAGTGATAGTAGCAGGAATAGTCCATATATTACTTGTTTGCATGTATTAGATCTTGTGCTAAGATTTTACTTACATTATCTCATTTAATCTTTGGAAAATCTTCATGAGATAGGTGTAATTTATTTCTTCCCTTTAAATATGAGGACATCAAAACAAAGAGAAGAAAAACAGTTTAACCAAAGACCAGAGCAAAGCTGGGATTTTAACCCCCATCTGTCTGTGCCCAAAAAACTTAAGCAAATGTGATTTTGAAGAAAAGAACCATGGAGAAGAGGAATTCTGAGGTAGGTAGATACAAGAAGCATCAAGTGAGAAATTATTTTCTATAGAAATTATTTTCTACAGAATTTCTTCTTTGCAGTACTGGTTCTTGAAGTTGACACAGCATCAGTCTGATGAGGAGTTGCCTACATGTAGGATACAACCTGAGGAGTTCAAGAGAAGACCCCAGGTCTGAAAGACCCTTTTCCTGGGTCTTAGAGTGATTTGAGTCATCCAGAGGAGTAATGTTATGATGGCTTTGTGGTCTGGAAATTAACTGGGTCCATAGTGACCATGAAAGGGTATTTCTGATGATGAGTAAGGAGAGGAAAGTTCACAAGTCTGGCCTGCCTGGAGATGAGGGCTGGAAGGAGTGCTAAGGGGAGTGGGGGAATGGTATGGATTATAAATAACTGGGAAAGAAATTCTGAAGGTGGTTGTGAGATGTTGGACATAAATTATTTACTTCATAATTTTAGAAAGGAGTTGGCTTTCAGATGATGTTTATAGAAGAAAGATGCATTCATTTTTAATTCTTGCTAATATTTTATTAACATACAGCATAATCTACTTATTTTAGCACATAAGTCTGACAAATATGTGTAGTTCTAAAATCACCTCACATAGATACACCTCCCTCCCTTCCTCCCTCCCTCCTATTCTTCCCTTCCTTCCTTCCTTTCTTTCTTTGTCTTTTTAATCCTGGTGGTAAGAATACTTAGGATATACCCTATTAACAAATTTCAGGTATACAATGCAGTATTGTTAACTATAGTCATATTTTTGTACAATAGATCTCCAGAAAGTATTCATCTTATATAACTGAAACTTTGTTCAACTCTGTTATTTTTCAAAAGTTTTGACTCTTCTAGTCCCTTTACCTTTCCACATAATTTTTATAATCAGCTGATTGATCTTGATAAAATAAATGCCACTGAGTTTTTTAATAGAATTTTATTTCACCAATAAATAATTTTGCGGTGTTTCAGATCAAACTCAGGGCCTCACACCTGCTGGATAGTGTTCTACCATTGAGCTACATCCCCAGCCCTGAGAATTGACATCTTTATAATATTTAGTCATCCATTCCATGAATATGTTATGTCTATTATTTTGTGTTTCTTCAATTTCCTTAATTAGTGTTCTTTCAGTTTTAGCATAATAATACTACACATAAATTACATATTTGTCTGAACATTTGATGATTTTGACACTATTGGAATGAAGACTTAAAAATCAATTTCTTTCTTTTTTTATGGTGCTCAGGGCATTCTACCTCTGAGCTACACCTCGCAGCCCTTTTATTTTTAATTTTGAGACAAGTTCTCACTAGCTTGCTGAGAGTCTCCCTAAATTGCTGAATCTGGTTTTCAACCTGCGATCCTCCTGACTCAGTCTCCCAAATTCCGAGATTATAGGCATGCACCACCATGCTGAGCTTAAAAAAATCACTTTCTAATATTTCATTACTAGTGGATAAAATTACATTTATTTATTTATTTTAATTGCCAAATACAAATTATGTGTATTTATTGGATGCAACATGATGTATACAGTAGGCCTCTCTTATGCAGGAGGGATATAGGCTGAGACCCTTAGTGGATGCCAGAAACTGCAAAGAGCAAAGAATCCTATATACTATACACTGTAATTTTTTCCATGTCATAAAATTTGATCTGTATTAGCCACAGTAAGAGATTAATAATAAGAATTAAGCCAGGCCTGGTGGTACACGCTTGTAATCCCAGTACTTTGGGAGGCAGAGACCAGAGGATCCGGGTTTGCAGCCAGCCTCAGCTCTCTCCCTGTCTGTCTGTCTGTCTGTCTGTCTCTCTCCTTAGTGAGGCCCTCCGCAACTTCGTGAGACTCGGTTTCAAAATAAAGTATAAAAAATAGGGCCGGGGGTGTAGCGCGGAGGTAGAACGCCCCTGGGTTCAATCCCTGGTACCGCAAAAAAAAAGAATTAAAATAAAATAATTATAAAAATGTACCGTAATAAAGCCGGGCGTGATGGCGCACGCTTGTAATCCCAGTACTTTGGGAGGCGGAGACAGGAGGATCCGGGTTCGTGGTCAGCCTCAGCTCTCTCTCTCTCTCTCTCTGTCTCTGTCTCTGTCTCTCTCTCTACTTAGTGAGGCCCTCCGCAACTTCGTGAGACCCGGTTTCAAAATAAAGTTTAAAAAATAGGGCCGGGGGTGTAGCGCGGAGGTAGAACGCCCCTGGGTTCAATCCCCGGTACCGCAAAAAAAAAAAAAAATGTACTGTAGTAATAAAATTTATGAGAATGTGGCCTCTCTCTCTCACAACATATCTCATTCTATGTTCATCTTTCTTGTAATGGTGTGAGTTGACATAAGGCCTCCATGATGAAATGAAGTGAGTGAGGTGATGCTGTAGACACTGTGGCTTAGCACTGGGTTAGTACTGACTTCTGATGGTAAATTAAAAGGAGGCACATCTACAATCAGGCAATCCTGGACCATCCAGCCATAATGATATTGATGGTTGGATGTTGGGCCAAGGTTGACCACAGGTAACTGAAGCTGTGGTAAGGGAACCCAGGATAAGGGGAGACAGCTGTGCATTGAGGGATGGCTAAATCAAGCTAGTTTATATATGCATCATGTGTTAGTTAGCTTTTCATTACTGTGACAAATACTTGAGATACATAAAAAGAAGGAATGTTTATTTTGGCTTATAATTCCAGAGGTTTCATATCATATGCAGAAGGCATCGTATCATGGTGGGAATGTATGGAGGAGGAAACTGCTCATCTCATGGCAGATGGGAGGCAAAGAGAAAGACAGGAAGGGGTCAGAGTCCTAATACCCCTTCAAGGGCATGCTCCCAGTGGCCCAACGTCCTTCAACTAGGCTCCACCTCTTAAAGGTTTACCAACTTCCAACAGCTCTGCAGGCTCACAAGTAAACCTTTAACACATAGGCTTTGGAGGACATTTCATATCCAAACTGTAGCACATTACCTTACATACTTATCATTTTGTGTGTATATGTATGAGAGTATTTAAAATCTTCTCCCAGCACATTTCAAATACATAAGACTATAATTGATTGATTAGCTCATATGGGTGGTGTATGTTATGACTTTGCTAAACTCACTTATTCCTATAGATTTGTGGATTCCATCTGATTTTCTTTCTTTTTAAAAATTTAGTGCATTGCAATCATACATCATAATGAATTTCAGAGTGATAGAGACATACATGCACACAGCACTTGGTGAGCTTCCTCCGGTTCCCACCTCACTCTCTCCCCTTCCCAGTACATGATATTAAGGTTGGCATTGATAATTTTGTATGTGTAAAATCTCCCTCCCCCCACCCACCTCTCTTACCCACACACCCCCATCACTCCACTGGGGTTTCTCCTTTGTCTGTAGTTAATTTTCTTTTTTTTTTGCTGTACTGGGGATTGAACCCAGGGGCATTCTACCTCCGAGCTACACCCCCAGCCCTATTTTTTATCCTTTATTTTGAAACAGGGTCTCACAAAGTTGTGGAGGGCCTCACTAAGTAGCTGAGGCTGGCCGCGAACCCGGATCCTCCGGTCTCCACCTCCCAAGTGCTGGGATTACAAGCATGCGCCACCACGCCCAGCTTTGTAGTCCATTTTGTATCCCAATTTATTCCAGGGATGCAAGGCTGTTTCAACGTTCACAAATCAATAAAGGTAATTCACCACATAGAACGAAATCACATGATCATCTCAGCAGAAGCTGAAAAGGTACTTGACAAATTCCAACACCCATTCATGTTAAAAACACTGCAGAAAATCTGAATAGAAGGAATCTTCCTCACTATCATAAAAGCCCAAAGCTAAAATCATACTGAACGGGGAAAAACTACAAGAATTCCCTTTAAAATCAGGAACAAGACAAAGATGACCACTATCACCACTCCTTTTTTTTTTTTTTTCGGTACCAGGGGTTGAACCCAGGGGCATTCTACCTCTGGACTACACCCTGAGCCCTATTTTTTATTCTTTTATTTTGATACAGGATCTCAATAAGTTGTGGAGGGCCTCACTAAGTAGCTGAGGCTGGCTGAGAACCCGGATCCTCCCATCTCAGCCTCCCAAGTACTGGAATTACAAGCATGCGCCACCATGCCTGGCTTCACCACTCCTTTTTAATATAATACTTGAAACTCTAGCCAGAGTAATAAGGCAGAAAAAGGAAATCCAAGGAATACAAATAGGAAAAGAAGAAATGAAATTATCTTTGTTCATAGATGACAGAATATTATACTTAGAAGACCCTAAAAATCCAACCAGAGACTTCTGGAGTGGATAAACAAATTCAGCAAAGTAGCAGGATACAAAATCAATCTAAGAAAATCAATGGCTTTTCTTATACCAATCACAAATCCACTGAGATAAAAATCTGGAAAACAACCCCTTTCACAATAGCTTCAAAGGCAGTAAAATATCTAGAAATAAACCTAACCAAGGAGGTAAAAGGCCTCTACAATGAAAACTATAAAATACTAAAAAAAGAAATTGAAGAAGATCTGGGAAGATCCTCTTGTACAGGCAGAATAAATACCATCAAAATGGCCATTCTACCAAAAGTGATCTACAGATTCAAGGCAATCCCTATTAAAATACCAATGTCATTCTTCACAGAGCTAGAAAAATCAGTTCTAAAATTCATATGGAAAAAGAAACTACCCACAATAGCCAAAGAAATTATCAACAATAAGAATCATGCAAGAGGCATCATGATATCTGACTTCAAACTATACTGCAGAGCTATAGTAATAAAAATAGCATGATATTGGCACAAAAACAGACACATAGACAAATGGAACAGAATAGAAAACGCAAAGCAAATCAACAAATGAATGGATTACAAAACTATGGGATATGTACACAATGGAATTTTATGCAGCCATAAAGAAGAACAAAATTACATCATTTGCAGGGAAATGGATAGAATTAGAGAACATTATGCTAAGTGAGATTAGTTAGACACAAAAAGTGAAAAGTTGGATGCTCCCCCTAATATGTGGAAGCTAGGGAGAATAGGGCATATGAGGGACTCTGGACAGAATTGGAGAAAACCTTAAATGAGTAAAGAAGGAGACCTAACTGAGGGAGATGCGAGGGGGGGTGGAGAGGGAAACACCCTAATGCCCAGGATGTACATACACAAACTTATCAAAGTCAATTATGCTGAGCATGAGAAGGAGGGAAGGGCGAGGGAATGGGATGGGAACTGAGGGAGGACTACTTGACCGATGGGTGCATGTATACTTCTACCACCCTGAAAGGTATGGGTATGAGTATACCCTACCACCCATCAAGATGTATGATTACAATGCACCAATAAATAAATAAATAAATAGTAAAAAAACCAAATCCACACACTTATGACCAATTGATTTTTTACAAAGATGACAAAAACAAGCACTGGAGAAAAGACTGCCTTTTCAGCAAATGGTGCTGGGAAGACTGGTTATCTCTTTGTAGAAAAATGGTATTAAAACCCAAACTTTCACACTGCACAAGAATTAAGTCAAGATGGATCAAAGACCTGGAAATTAGACGAAATACTTTGTAATTACTAGAAGAGGGCATAGGGCCAATGCTCCAACATATAGGCACTGGTAGAAACTTCTTCAGTAACACCCCCAAAGCACAAGAAATTAAAATGAGAATTAATAAGTGGGATGGCATTAAATTAAAAACCATCTGATTTTCTATATAGATGAATATGTTGTCTAAGAATACAGTTCTATTTTATCCTTTCTAATCTGTATGGCCTATCACTGAACTTTATCCCAGTCCTTTTTATTTTTTGTTTTGAGACAGGGTCTTGCTAAGTTGTCTAGGCTGGCCTTGAGCCTTTGATCTTCCTGCCTCAGCCTCATGAGTGGCTGGGATTACAGTTGTATGCCATTGTATCTGGCACCTTCTTCTTAATCTTAGGGAGAAACATTCAATATTGTGTCATTTAGTATAACTTTATATGTAGAAACACTATAAATGACTTTGTATGAGATTGAGAAAGATCCCTTCTATTCCTAGTTTCTGGGAGTTTTTATCAGGAGTAGATACTGTATTCTGTCAATTTTTTTCTGCCTCTAGTGTGATGATCATGAAGTTTTAAGTCATTATCCTGGTGTTACATGAATTACATTGATTTTTTTTTAATTTGAAACAGCCTTGCATTCTCCGATAGCATCCACTTGGAAGGTATCTAATATATTTTTACTCTATTGCTGTATTTAGTTTGCTGGTAGTTTATTGAAGGTTTTTCTGTCAATAATCATGAGGGATATTAATCTGTTGTTTTATTTACTCATGTATTTGTCTAGCTTAGCATAAGATAATACTAGTACCATGAAATGAGTTGTAAAGTTTTCCTTCATTTGTATTCTAGAAGAATCTTGTGGAATTGGCATTTCTTCATTAGATGTTTGGTAATATATGCCAATAAAGCTATCTGAGCATGGTCTTTTCTTTCTTGAAGGCTTTAAACTACGAATTCTGGCTCTTTACTAGATACTGTAATGTTCAGGTTACCAATTAAATATATAGTGATCTTTAGCACTACCTACCTTTTAAGGAATTTAGCCAGTTCATCCAAGTTGTCAAGTGTATGGATATATAATTGCTCATAGTATTCACTTTGTGGTAGAAAAAATTCTATGAATAGCCTTATGTGACCGATGTTTTTAATAATAAAATTATTATGATGGGTCATTATTCCCATGATCATGTGTTATATGGCAACAGGGATTTTGTAGATGTAATTAAGGATACTAATCAGTTGATCTAATAGTGTGTTTCAGTTAGCATTCTCAATGCTGTGACCCAAAATATCTGATAACCACAATTTAGAGGAAAAATTTATTTGCTTACGGTTGTGAAGATTTCAGTCCATGAATATATAATCCATTTTACACTGTTTGCCAAGGAGGAGCCAGGGCTATAGGTCCTTAGGGTAGAGAGGAAAAGGAAAGAGCTTATTATCAGCTCAGTGGGCAGTGGAGAGAGAAGAGTAAGAAGCTACCGCAACTTGCCTGGGAAATACCACCCCCAGCTGCACCCCTGGGGGCCCTTCCCAGCAACTAAGTTCCACCCCCAACACATGAGGTTTGGTGGACATTCTAAATCCCAACCATGATGAGTAGGAAGATTATCTGGGTGTGAATTCCTAAGGAATTGAACCCTTTAAAAGAAGAACAATTTTTTTTTTCTGTTCATAGCATTAGTTGAAGTCAAAGATATTTGAAGCATCAGAAGGACTCTATGAATCATTGGTGATTTAAAGATGGAGAGAGCTCCTGCAAAAAGAAATGTGGATAGCTTTTAAGATCAAAGATAAATCACCATAACATCTGGCAAGGAAATAGGAACCTCAGTTCTACAATATCAATGACCTGAATTCTGCCAATAACTGACATGAGCTGGAAGCAAGGTTTCCCCAGAGCCTTCACATAGAGTCAGCCTAGACAATGCCTTGACTCCAGCCTATGGGTAGCTAAGGAAAAAATTCGGTTAAGCCTATATGAATTTCTGACCTATAAAACTGAAATGATAAGTATGTATTGTTTTAAGTCATTAAATTTGTTGTGATTTGTTATGCCAGAGATTAGAAACTAAGACATCTTTATTATCCACTTAGTTTCTATTGGGTCTTTAATGATGTCCCTTCTTTCATTTATGATTTTTGTAATTTGCATCTTCTCCATTTTGATCTTTATAAATCAAGCCAGAGGTTTATTAATTTTATAGATAATTTCAAAGATCTTAGCCAGGTGTGGTGGCGCATGCTTGTAATCCCAGTACTTGGGAGGCTGAGACAGGAGGATCCGGGTTCGTGGCCAGCCTCAGCTACTTAGTGAGGTCCTCTGCAACTTAGTGAGACCCTGTTTCAAAAGAAAGAATAAAAAATAGGGCTGGGGATGTAGTTCAGAGGTAGAATGCCCCTGGGTTCAACCCTCAGTACTGCAAAAACAAAATAAAACAAAACAAAGATCTAGTGTTGGGTTTCATTGATTTTTTCTAATTTGTTATTTCTTTCCTTTGTGCTTGCTTTAGGTTTAAGTTGATCTTTTTCTAGCTTATTAAAGCAGAAGCTTAGATCATAGATTATTGATTTGAGACCTCTGTTGTTTTTAACATAAGCATATGATAAATTTCTCTGTAAGCACTGCTTTAGTGCATCCCATATTCTTTTATGTACTGTTTTCATTTTATTCAAATCAAAACATGTTTTAACTCATCTTGTGTCTCTCACTTTGATCTGTGGATTATTTAGAAATGTATCATTTAATTTTCAAACACATTCGGATTTTCTAGTTGCTTTTCTGTTTTTGATAGTTTAATTCTGTCATGGCTAGAGAATACACTTTGCATGATTTCAATACTTCTAAATTTGTTAAAGTTTGCTTTACAGCTCAGAATATTCTTGATCCTGGTAAATGTTCCATATATTCCTGAAAAAAATGTGTGTTCTGCCATTATTGGGTGATGTCTTCTATGAATGTCAAATAAACCAAGTTGTTTTATAGGAATATTCAAGGCCTCTATATGTGTATTGATTTTCTGTCTACTTCTTCTATTGATTAGAGAAAGAGGAATGTTGAAGTGTCCCTGTAGTTTATAGGAAAATTATAGATTTGCCTATTTCTTCCATCAGTTCTGTCAGTTTTTACTTCATAAATTTTGAAGCTGTGTTGGGTAGGTACCATTAGGATTTTTATGTCTTTCTTGATGAATTGACACTTTTTACAAAGTTTTTCTCCTTAATTGTAATATTCTTTGTTCTGAAGTCTGTTTTGTCTGATATAAGTACACTTACTTTAGATTTTTTGCTTAGTGTTTCCACAGTATATTTATCTTTTTACATATTAGTACTTCTAATTTAATCTACTTATTTATGTTTAAAATGGGCTTCTTGTAGTAACCTGTATGGGACCATGTATTTTATCTAAAATGATATTCATTTCTCTTTCTTAATGTGTTCAGACTATTTAAATTAAACATAATTATGAGTAGAATTAAATTATTAGATATTTAATACTGTTTACCTTCATTTCATCTTTTCTTCTGTTTATTTCTTTTTGTCTTTCTTTAAATTGAACATTTTTATTACTCCATTTTATCTCCATTTTTTACTTATCATTTTTAGCACATTGATTTTGCAAGTTTTGTTGTGGCTTTTATGGAGTTTACAATATTCCTCGTTGTTTGTTTGGTTTTTTTTGTTTTGTTTTTTGGCAGTACTGGGGATTGAACCCAGGGGCATTCTACCTCTGAGCTATATACCCAGCCTTTTTTTATTTTTTATTTTGAAAAAGAATCTCACTACATTGCTAGTTGCTAAGGGCCTCACTAAGTTGCTGAGACTGGCATCAAACTTGTGATTCTCCTGTCCAATTATTGGGATTGCAGGTGTGTGCCACCATGCTTGGATACAATATACCTTTCTAATTAATTGTGTGTGGTTTGTGTGTATATAATCTAGGGTTGACTTTTTTTTCCTTTTATCATTTTTGGTTTGCTACTTGTCATGGGTTGGTAGAATGTCCCCTGAAGAGCTCTTTTATTAATGTTCAGAGTTGATATAATTAGGTCCTGAGGGTTGTAATCTCATCAGTGGATAAATTCATTTTAATGGATTTATTGGGTGGTAAACTAAGCAGGTGGGATGTGGCTGGAGAAGTTCAGTTCCTAGGGGTGTGGCCTTGGGAATTGTGCTTGAATCTTTTAATCCCCTTGCTTGCTTTTTATGTCTTGCTTCCAGGCCCCATGATGTGAGAGAAGAGGACTTGCTCTCTTCCTCTCTCTACCCACTGCTGTCAAGCCCTTAGCTTCACCAATGAACCCAGTATCACATCGACCAAACTCCTGAAATCTCCAGAATTGTGAGCAAATAAATAGTCTTTAAGTTGTGTGTGGTCAGGCTTATTGGTTCACAACAGTGAGAAAGATGACTAAAACAGAAATTGGCACCAAGAGTGGGGCCACTTCTATATCTAAGTCTGACCATGTGTTTTGCGAATCTTTGAAACTTGTTTGTTAGAGGAAGTTGGAAGGGCCATCATTCTCATAGAAATGTGGAAAGTAGAGATTGCTCTCAGGAGATTTCAGAGGACAAAGAGGCCTCCACAGGATAATGGAGCAGAGGCCACATGTGTTTCATTCTGGTAAAGAATTTACAGGCATTTTGCCAGTGTTTTGAAACTTTGTGTGAGGTCAAATTTAAAGATTGTGGACTATATAAGGTGGTGGAGGAAATCTCAAAACAGCAAAGTATCCAGGCTGAATTATGGATGTTAATGTCTGGGTTCAACCAATTGTACAGTGAACATCAGGAGCAGAAAGCAAAACAGAGAGACT
This sequence comes from Glis glis, assembly GCA_004027185.1. NCBI lineage: Eukaryota > Metazoa > Chordata > Mammalia > Rodentia > Gliridae > Glis > Glis glis. The sequence continues at coordinate 29,364 of PVJS01005404.1, read as the reverse complement.
TTATGGATTTGCAGTTTGGCCAGAAAAGCATGCGTAAAATTGGGGCCAGAGATGACATTGTAGAAGAAAGTAAGATGGCTGAAGGGAGATCATATGCTTTGCATAGAAACAAAGAAAGGAATGGAGTCAGAGCAGTTCCAGATTTGCATAAAAACAAAGAAAGGAATGTGATCCTGAGAGTTTGTAATCATGGAAACAAGAGTGGCCATTTTATGGCACTGCAGATTGAACCCAGGGGCATTCTACCTCTGAGCTACACCCTCCAGCCCTATTTTTTAGTCTTTATTTTGAAACAAGGTCTCCCTAGGTTGATGAGAGTCTATTAGCTGAGGCTGTCCTAGAACTTGTGATCCTCCTGTCTCAGCCTCTCAAGTACTGGGATTATAGGCATGCACCACCACGCCTGACTTAGGGGTGGCCATTTTGAAGCCAGTCATTCAGATTCTGTCCTGGTGGCCAAAGCTGAGGTAGGCCCAGCATCATCCATGATGGAAGTGGCCCAGCAGTAGCCATGATTGAGAAGGGTGTAGTGGCAGCCATAACTGAAAAGGGCCCAGTGATAGTGATTAAAAAGGGTGTGACTACATTCACATAATGTTGGCTTTGATGGAAAAAAAGTGGTCATGGAGCCTTCCCCCAAATTTCAAAGGAAGGCCTAGGAAGTCAGGCAACGTGTGGCAGGATCAGAATCCCTGCAAGCAGGCCCAAAGGGGGCAATTTGTGAAGCTGGGTAGGTAAAACCAAGTTTGCAAGGAAAACCCTCAAGACTGAGAAATGCCAGAAATATGGAAAGACTTCAAGGAAAGGCTGCAAGCTGCAAGCCATGGAGCCAGGCCAGAAGAATGAGGATGCCACCAATTGCAATCAACCAGGCCATAGGGCAGGGCTGCCTAGGCCCTTTGGAGATCGCATCTCATTCCCATGTAGCCTAACCCTAACCCTGCTGGATGTCAATCCTGTTTTAGTCCCATTCCTTCTTTTTATGGTTCCATTCCCCCCTTTTGGAACATAAATACTTACTCTGCACCATTGTATATTGGATGCATGTAACTTGTTTTTTATTTTTATTTTCACAGAGGCTCATAGCCAAGAGTTTATCTCGAGTTTCAGAAGAAACTTTGGACTTTTGAGTGATGCTGGAACTGTTAAGAATTTAGGAACTTTTGGGGATAGATTAAATGCATTTTGCACTCAGAAATGGTAGGGAGCTTTTCAGGGGCCAAGGCCAGAAAGTTATGGCTTGGATATAGAATATCCCTTGACGAGCTCATGTATTAATGTTGACAGTTGATGTAATTAAGTCATGAGGTTTGTAATCTCATCAGTGGATAAATCTGTTGTCAGGGATGTATTGGGTGGTAATCTAGGTGGGTAGGATGTGGTTGGAGGAAGTGGGTCCCTGTGGGTGTGGCCTTAGGGAATGTGCTTGTGTCTTTGCATCTCCTTGCTTGCTTTTGCTCTCTTGCTTCTGGACTGCATGATGTGAGAGCAACTTGCTCTCTCCGTTCTCTCTGCTCTGAGCTCTGCCAATGAACCTGGCCTTACATGGACTGAAATTTTCACAACTATGAGCAAATACATATTCCTTCCTCTAAGTTGTGTGTGGTCAGGCTAATTGGGTCACAGCAGTGAGAATGCTCACTGAAACACCACTCATTATCTTCTGGCTTGCTTAGATTCTGACAAATCTGCTATGTGTTTTATCTTCATTCCTCTGAAGGAATAGTATAGTTTTTCCTTTGGCTGCCTTCAAAATGGTCTCTTTTTCTTGTTTTTAAGCAGGTTGAATAGGATTTTTTTCTAGGGGTGTGTATAATGTGTTTGTGTTGCTTGGTGTTCTCTGTGCTTCTGTCTGTGGTGTGTTGCTCTGGAATTTTTTCAGCCATTATTTCTTCAACATTTTCTGTTTCATCGCTTTCCCGGAGTCCTGAAATTCTAATTATTATATATATGTCAGAATGTTTGATATTTTTCACAGTTCTTCAATGCCATGTTCTGATTTTTGTTTCTTATTTCCTGCCTGTTCAAGTTTGGACAAGTTTTATTGGCTTATCTTTTATTTATTGGTTCTTTAGTTGGTTGTGTTGAATCTACCAATGAGCCATCCAAGACAATGTTCGTATCTGCTTCTATGTTTTTTATTTTAGCATTTCCATTTTATTTCTTCTAATAGTTACCATTTCTCTGCTGAAATTCTCCATCTTTTCCTCTACAGTGTCCACATTTCCCACTGAAGATCTTAAAGTATTCATTAGTTCTTTTTAAATCTTAATAGTCCAATATTTGGCTAATATCTAGTTGTATTGATTGCTTGATCTCTTTAGGTATTACTATTATTTTTATTGTCTTGTAATGTTTGGTTGAAAGCTGGGCATTTTATGAAGAGGATGTAAGTAAATCTTATGCTTGGAAATGAGTATGCCTTTTCCTTTGATAGGACTTTAATGTGAAAGGGGTTCAGCCAATCTAGTGAAGAGTTCAGCTACGATTTTGGTTTTATTAGTTTTAGGATTGCTCTTAGTACACAAGCTTTCCATTACTCTACCATTAACTTGTGTTACAGTGAGGACTGGTTTGCCAAAAGGTTTTTCTCAATGTCTATTCCACTTTCAACCTTAGTTCTTCTCTTTTTTTTTTTTTGTACCTGGCTTGAAAGTCTCTTTCTAACTCTTCATTCTTTCAGCAGTCAACCGCTCTCACCTGTTAGCCTTATAGTACTGTTTGAAGGGACACTCTCTGCCCTGGATTATTCATGGCTTAAGATATGAGATGTATCTCTAGGTCTTGGGTGCAGAGCTTTACAGTTTTCCTGCCCTTTCCCAGTGGTAGGAGATAAATAAAGAACTGGATACAGAATGTTTTATATTTCCTTACCAGGGGTAGAGAATTTTTTCCTTTTCTTTTTTCAAAGAAGGAAGGTAAAGTGGCCTGAAGGTAAGGAAGTCTGCCACTTTTTCATATCCTTCCTTAGATTTCTGGTTAGTTTCCCTGCAATTCCAGCTCCCCAATGGGATCCAAAGAAGTTGTCACTTTGCATAATATCTGGAATTTTCATGTATTGGAATGAAATAACACTCTTTCTATCTTTCTAGGGAAAAGTCAGAGAGATTTAAAAAATAATTTTATTGAAAAATAATTGATATACCTTGAGTGGTGCATATAGAAATTGTTCAGTTGATAAATTTTGACATTTGTATACATTAATGAAGCCATCACTGTAATCAAGATAACGAATCTATACATTGTGAGACTGAAGAACAGCCATGACAGGCTGTGCTTCTGAAGAAACTAGGCTAGGCCCAAGTTTCTGTTTCCCAGAAACTAAATCAGCAGTTCCAAGAGATGTTCCCACAGAAACCGCCGCTCGGTGGGGCCTATCAGAACAATGGTAGGGCCTAAACCAATAGTCCCCAACTTTGTTCTCACAGAAACTACCACCCGGTGGGGCCTATCAGAACAATGGTGAAAAGTCCCTAACTTCCTCAGGTGTGAGGAGCCAATCAGTGAACTCCAAATACCCCTAACTTTTGCCAACTGTATATGTAATGTATCAAAATGTATAAAAGCCTGAGTAATCTAGAGCTCCGGGTCCGAGGTCAATACTCCACTGTGCTGGATGAGACTTGGACCCTAGCTCGAACTAGCTAATAAAGTTCCTTTGCTTTTGCATTATCGATTGGTGGAATTGGTCTCTCACTTCTCCAAACACTCGAACCCGCTACCTTACAACATCATTTTCCTAAATTTCTTCTTGTCCCATTGTAATCTCTACCTCCTCCCTTTTCTTCACTCCCTATCTCTAGGTAGCTATGGATCTACTTCCTCTCACTGTAGATTAGTTGGCATTTTCTAGACATTTGTATAAATTAAATCATTCAATATATACTATTTTAATTTCTTTTACTCAAGGCAATTATTGAGATTTATCCATGTTGTATATAATGTCTTGAAAATAAATAGACTGATTCCTCCCACTTAATTCATCTTTTCCAAAGCCTTTTAGCTGTGTTAGTTGCCCTGCCTGTCCATATACATTTAAAATAATTTAATCTATATCTAACAACTTACCTAATGATATTTTGATAGAAATTTTATTAAACCCTGTTTAGAATTTTTTTGAGAATTTACATGTCCCAAAGTTCAAGCTATCAATCCAAGAATATAATATTTCACTCTATTTAGACCTTTTATTTCATTTTTTATTTTGGTTAGGAGACTTTGCTTACCCATTCTTTCAGTGTAGATGCTGGAGATAAAATCACTTAGTTCCCTTCAGTTGGGAATGTTTTCATCCCCCTTTATTTCCAAGAGGTATTTTCATTTAATATGAATTCTAGGTTGACAATTCTTTCCTTTCAGATCTTAGAAATTTTGTCCCGCTTACTTCTCTTGAGAAATCAGCCACCATTTAAATGATTTTTCTCTTCATTGTTAAGGTACTTCTCTCTGACTGCTTTTTAAGATTTTTTCTCTGTACTTCTTCTAAAGTTTGAATATGATGCAACTGTGTGAATATCATTGGGGTATTCTGTTTGGAGTTTACTAAGTTACTTGAATATATAGGCTTGTTTCTTTTGTCATATTGTAAAGTTTTCAGCCATTCTTTCCTTGATTATTAATTTCATCTTTTCCTGCTGACTTTGCAGGATTCGGAAGACATAAATGTTAAAAGTTTTGCTGTAATCCTACTGGTATATGAGGTTATGTTAATCTCTTTCTAGTCTGTGTTCTCTCTTGTTCAGACTGGGTAACTTCTATATTCCAGTTTACTGATTCTTTTCTCTGTTCACTTCATCCTACTGTTGAGATAATCCATTGAACTCTTTTTAAAAATATTGGTTATGTTTTATTTGCAGTTATATAATTAGATAAATAATTTATATTTGGTTCTTTTTATGTCATCTGTTTCTTTTCTGAGACTTTTTATTTCTTTCCTGGGAATTTCTAACTTTTTCATTTGTTTCAAGGATATGTAAAATTGCTTGTTGAAGCATTTTCATGATGGTTGCTTTGAATTATTTGTGAGGCAATTCTGACATCTCTGTCATCTTGATATGACACCAAGACTTTTTCTTTAATTCAAGTTAAGATATTCCTAGTTAATAATATTAAAAATAATCTACTGAAACCTTTGCCGTTTTGGCATTATGCTCTAAGGTTCTGATCTCATTTAAATCTGCTATTATAGCTGTCTCCGTCTGACACCGCTGTGGCAGAAGGAGCATGTTGAGCACTGTCAGGTGGAGATAAATGTCCATGTTCCTTAATCAGCTCCCACTGATGCTGGAGGGAGGGTTTCATTGCTACTGCTGAGCAAGGAGTGTGAATTCTACATCTGCAACAGGCTTCCACCTACCTCACTGGCTGGCAGAGATAAGAGCAACTTCTTACTGCTCCAATTGACCTCTGATAACAGCATGGGTTTAAGATGTTACCACTAGGGATGGCTAAAGTCCCAACTTTCCCTTAGGCCTTCTTGGTGCCACCCCATTAAGGAGGGGGAAGTGCACTGCTTTACTGATAGGTGTGAGCCCAAGTCTGGATTCCCTACACGGTCTCCCCTGACACTGCAGAATTAGGGGAGTATGAGGAAGCTTGTTATGAAAAATGGAAATTCTTATCTCCCTACTTGGCCTTCTCTGAGGCCACCTGGCCGTTTCTTGTTCCTGCCTGGGAAGGGTGGAAGTCTATGTTCCCAGCTTAACCTTTACTGGACTGGTTGGGGATGGGCTATAGTTCTTTCTGTGGTATTTGGCTGGAAGAGTAATTATTATCTAGACATTTTCTGCTTGCTAAACTACTACTTTCTAGGTCCTTCAGATTGAGAAAGAAGGCTTTTTTATTAGGGTTTATTTTGTCTGTGTCTACTGCCATTTCTGGGTTCCTCGCTTCTTCAGTCCCAATTCTGAGATATGAGGCAAAAACAAAACACAGGGAGGTCACTATTGTGCTGTTCCTTAAGTCCTCAGTTTCCTAGCTGGTCTCCTTTCTTTTCCCTACCTTCCATAGTCCTCATAGTTAACTTCATATATAAGGTTCAGGGAGTTTGATTGTACTCAGCAGAAGGAATAGTTGTACCTAGTGGGAAAAGTACACCTGATGAGGAAGGATAGAAGAAGGGAGACATTGGGAAGAAAAATACAGATTTAAAACTTTGAAAGTTCATAATCTAACTCCATCCCATAGGGCGTGACAGTCTTAGACAGAAGCCTTAATGAGCCCACACCCTTAATCCCAATGGCTCCTTTCCACACCTGAGATTCCTGAGAAACAAAGGGTCAATGAGGAGGACAAGGTCAGATACCAGCCAGCAACTACTCATCAGTTGCCAGGGAAACCTGAAGATTAAGAGGAAGTCCTGCCCTCCATTGTTTGACCCTATCTGCCCCCTCCTATAAAAAAACTGAAAAGGCCCCAAAACTCTCTCTTGCTTGCTTGGATGGATGGATGTGCACAGAGAGACTCACTCTCCTCCTCTTTTGAGATGGCTCCTGTCTCTCTGAACCTGTATCCCCACCTTTCTTGAATTAAACCTTTGCCTTTTTCTGATAGCACGTGTTGAAATTCTTTTCATCATGGAAGCCAAGGACCCCTCAGAATTAGCGTGTCTCCCCATGACACACCTATTTCATCTTCTTATTTAGATGAGTCTAAAATATATTTTCCTGGTTGTCCTATGACAAAACAAAAATCACACTGGACAAAGTTCAACAATCCAGGAAGACTTTATTCAACACTGTTACAATAGGAAAGACCAACTCAGCTTTACTGAATCAGAGGGCTGGAGAGATTTTAAGTGCTGAAGTGGGGCAAGATGATAGAATATCTGTTTTTGCTAATTGCCTTCACTCAAAGAAAATAATCTTTTCTCATTTCTTCATGACAGGAGGTTTTATTACTACTTGGAGCAAGGCACCCATGAAGTTAGACTCCTATCCTCCCAGAGAAACTTGTGAATAGGAACACTATTGTTGCAGGAGGACAGGTGTAGATGGATGACAACCCAGAGTCCAGGTTGGGGAGAATTCCTTTATTTCCACTGTCAGGGCCTAGAGGACTAAAGTTTCAGTTTCTTTTCCTGAGCCTGATTTCCTCTAACTGCTCCCATGTGGCAGGCGTGCGGCTTAGGCTCCATGTGGTGGGTGCAGGGTGGTGCCATCTTAGGCTCCTGCCTCAATGCCTCAATGACTGCATTGCAAAAGATGACTTATAGGTCTTTGAGAAAGTCATCCATGGGTTATAAAACTGGAAGCAAACTTCAAAATGATTCGATGGCCTCTTCAACACGGACAGGAGGCGAGGAGTGAAAAAGCCTGAAGAAAGTCTCCATATGAAAGAAAGAATCTAAGATAAAACAGAAAAAGTCAACCACACACACACACACACACACACACACACACACACACAAACCAAACAATATTCAGGGGAACTAAATACTTAAAATGTTTTAATATCCTAGAGTGAGTCAAGATGTATTGTAAATAAAAAGACAAATGTGCTCTGAGAAAAGTCTTGAGATCATGCTCGTACTGTCATGGGGAGACATGCTAATTCTGAGGGGTCCTTGGCCTCCATGATGAGTAAGAATTTCAACACGTGCCATCAGAAAAAGGCAAAGGTTTAATTAATTTAAGAAAGGTGGGGATACAGGTTGGGGGCCATCTCAAAGGTGGGAGAGCGAGTCTCTGTGCACATCCATCCATCGAAGCAAGCAAGAGAGAGTCCGCATGCTTTCTCAGTTCTTTTATAGGAGGGGTAGGTAGAATTGCACAGTGTAGGGCAGGACTTCCTCTTAGTCCTCAGTTTCCCTGGCAACAGATAGGCAGTGGAGTCTGACCTTTGTCCTCCCCATCCACCCTATTTACATTAAGCATCTCAGGTGTGGAGAGGAGCCATTGTGATTAAGGGTGTGGACTCATTAAGGCTTCTGCCTGACTGAACACACCCTATAGGTTAGATTAGGAACTTGTCACAATTTTAAGTCTATATTTTCCCAATGTCTCCTTTCTGCCTAATATTTCTATCTTTTCTATTCTATCTCGTCAGTACTACCCAGGATTGATAAGATCCAGGTGGTATGCAAACCTGAGAATACCAGAATTAAAAAGGCAGTGGTGAAGCTGGGTGTGGTGGTGCAGGCCTGTAATCCCAGTACTTGGGAGGCTGAGAAAGGAGGATTGCAGGTTCAAGGCCTGTGACTGGTAATTTAACAAGACCCTGTTTCCAAATAAAAAAAATAGGGCTGGGGATGTAGCTCAGAGGTGAAATGGCCCTCGGTACTGTTGTACCCCATGTGTAGAACAAAGGGTCCGAGACCAGACTCAGTTAAGGCGGGAAGCATTTATTACCGCGGGGCTACCACTCTCCAGCAGGTCAAGATGGCAACCCCTTGTACGGTTCACCGGTTCCTTTTACAGAGAGCAAGCAGAGTTCACGAGGTATACTCTAAATCGACCAATCATAGTAAATTTTCCTTATTTAGAAGCAAGGGTGCAGGTCTAGGGGTGTGGGCTGAGCACACAGGAGAGGGTCGATTTGGGCGATAAGGGCAGGAACTGGTTTCTCGGGCGTTGTCCTAGGGGCAATAAGGGCAGGAACTGGTTTTGTCCTCGGGGAACTGGCTTTGTCCTTGGGGTGGTAAGGGCAGGGAGTTTAATTTTAGGGTAGAAAACGAGGCTAAAAAATTACTTTTAGGGCATGTTATCACAAAACCTTTTCTTTTTTTTTTTCTGATGGCACGTGTTGAAATTCTTTTCATCATGGAGGCCAAGGACCACAGAATTAGCGTGTCTCCCATGACAATATGACAAAAGTCACAAGCACATGAAGGAGCAGCAGTGCGAGTCAAATCAGCTCCTAGCAGAGCAGGAAGTCAGTACAGTCTAAAGGTGATCAAAGATCAAAGGTACAGAGGTGGCCTCCACTGGAACAGAGGTGGTTAAAAGTGGCCAAGAGGATGAGCAACTGCTGGGTAGGAGAAGGCTGCTTCTTATTTAAACCTATAGCATTTCATTTCCTGGCAGTATCCTTATTTGGGTAACTCTAATAGATTATTTCAAATGTGTAGCTAAGTGTGAAAGAAAAAATGTTACACGCGGGCATCAGCAATTGATTTGCGTGGTTATGTACAATTTTTCCTCTTTCCATTAAATGTTGGTATCATAGTAATTTAACAATGAAAAATCAATCAAGAACAAAAAATAATATAAAATAATACTCTACAAAAAGGAAGGTCAGAGGCCTCGAGGAAGGAAGAAACCGGTTCTAAGCTTTAGAGAAAGGGAATGTCAACACTGTCTTGGTCACTGCTGGGTGAAAAATAGTGTTAGGCATCACGCACTCCTTAAGCATAGCTATTCCTCTTTCTTCTATATGCACATTTCTTCTCTAATATGCACATTTCATGTACTAAAGCCATAAACATCATTATCATCTATTCCACTTCCTTTATTAACTTTTCCAAAGATAAGTGGTTCCTTTGATATGTTCTTGAGAAGAAACCCGCTATCTATAATGGCTAGATCCATAAAAGCTAACTACAACAACACAAACTGTTATTAAAACATCAGAGCCGCCAGGCGTGGTGGTGCACGCTTGTAATCCCAGTACTTGGGAGGTGGAGACAGGAGGATCTGGGTTCGCGGCCAGCCTCAGGTACTTAGTGAGGCCCTCCGCAACTTCGTGAGACCTGGTTTCAATAAAAAGATAAAAAATGGGACTGGGGGTGTAGCTTGGAGGTAGAACGCCCCTGGGTTCAATCCCCGGTACCACAAAACAAAAAACAAAAACAAAAAAAATCAGAGCCATCTTACTGGTCCTATCTTATCCCTTGTGATTTATGGCTCTATCCCTTGGACTTGTGCTTTCGCACCGATACATTCTGGTGTGTCTTTGGATCTTCCTGAATGATCTTCTGTTACTGATTCTACTACCTGACTTGATCTTGTCTGTAAGGTACTATCATCCCTGTTAATGAGTAATAACTCCAAATTTGGTGTTCGACAACCTCTGTCTTATAGAGTGAGATACCAACAGGGTAATATACATCCCCACCCGATGCTAGTGATTAGGAAAGGAGTATGAGGGGCCGGTCAGTAGAGTTCTGAAATCCTGTAATTTGCTTTTGATATATTTCTGGACAGAATCCATACTCAAAGGGTCAAGTTTCTTTTAAGTGGAAAGATAGAATTTAGTAAGCAATGATCCTATACTGTAACGTTTTGCAGGTCTACTTCATACGAGGAAAAGGAGCAAAGAACAAGAACATGTATATCTACCCCTTGTTGAACTTACTATTCAATATGGATATTGGCAGCCTTAAAAAACAAACATCACACATATCTCAGAGGCCACATTCCTCTTTCAGAAGCTAAAAGAATTGCATTGTTTTTAAATAGAGAGCTTGAGTGGTGTCAAAAGTTGCTTTAGATCTCTCTCTTTCTTGGACTTGCTTAAGAAGTGAATGATGTATGGGAGGGCGTCTTCTTGCACAAAGGCAAGTTTTCATAAACTCACAAGCTCAGAAGCCAACAGGGCAAAGCAATACGTTTTTGTGTTTCAAATGGCTGTCGTATAACAATTATGATAAAGTCAGGGAAAACTTTATTATGTGTGGAAGTTATATTACAGTATTTAAAAGCAGCCTGATAACTGGCATTGCTTTGTTCTCTCCTTCCAAAGGCCCCCCACCAGGGACGTGTAACTTAAAGGTGGTAACTTAAAAGGCCATGGTGTAGTCTTGCAGAAATTGTGCAAAAGATAAAGACAAGGGATCTGGCTCTTAGTCTAGGTTCTGTAGCAACCTTGGTGCAAAAACTTGGAAAAATTTTATTTCTTTAACCTTGATTCACTGAATCAAAAAAAAATAATGTACAGAAACTTTTATTGTGCTACTATTAGGGAAATGACAGGCATTTATTTTGTTTAATCATGCTAAAAGGACTTTTTATATGTCACATCTGGGATCATGATTTGGACCCTGCTATATTTAAATCTCTCTATGTAGAATAAAAACTAATCTTGTAATGGAATTTCATTAATAGAACACTCCCTTATCTCACTAGAGGGCGGTATGACAAATTAGATCATCTCTATTAAATGTCTTGGATGCAAAATATCCTAAATGAGTTGGGAAAAGATGATATATAAAATTAAGATATTATTGTATAACATTATATGATTTTCTAATATTAGCATATGCATCATTAGAATGTATCCAGCAAATATTTTACTATTATTGCTCCCAAGGTCACATAGCCAGTGAGCAATAGAGCTATGATTTTGAACTTAATTGCCTGTCCATGGACCCTGAGTACCATATCTTTATATAGAGCTGGTTCCTGACTCACATTGCTTATTTTTTTACTGTACGATGGCTCAAAAGTGTACCTATATGACCTTCTGTTTTTTTTCATTCGGTATGCTATTCAGTAAACAGTATGAAATATTCAGCACTTTGATATAAAACAGCTTTTTTTAGATGCTTTTGTCCAGATGTTGGCGAATATAATTGTTCTGAGCAGTTTAAGGTAGGTTAGTCTAAGCTATGATGTTTGGTGGGTTAGGTATAATAAATGCAGTTTTGACTTCAGATATTTTTACCTTACTATTGGGGGGGGTTGTAAGCCCACTGTATGTCAAGGAGCATCTATTTTATGTGCTCAGCTGGGGTGTGGATTTTGAGTGCAACAATAGTCCAAAATATTGGAGGTCATTTCTGAAAGCCATAGAAATATTTAAGCAAAAACATGCAAAAAGAAAATATGTCCTAGACCAAGCTGAATCTTTTTTTTTTTTTTTTGCGGTACCAGGGATTGAACCCAGGGGCGTTTTACCTTCGAGCTACACCCCCGGCCCTATTTTTTATACTTTATTTTGAAACCGGGTCTCACGAAGTTGCGGAGGGCCTCACTAAGTAGCCGAGGCTGTCCATGAACCCGAATCCTCCAGTCTCAGCTTCCCAAGTACTGGGATTACAAGCGTGCGCCACCACGCCCGGCGCCCAAGCTGAATCTTAAATGCTACTTCGTGTGTGGTTTATTACTTACAATTATGTGGTTAAATGTAAAAGAAATGCCTTTACAATAGGTATTGAAAGATTTTAACATGTATCGATCAGATTTCTCCACAAAACAGATGACACTTAGGGAATTAAGCACTCTTGTTGCCTGATGTATTCTTCTTGGCCTTAGTTTTCTTATCCAAATTGATGAACTTGGAATAGATGTGTGTTACATGTGGTTTTCCCCTTAGGTGATAATCTCCCTTCTGTAAGTTGAAAGTATAGGGAATTCTGTTCCTCTAGAAACTGCAATCCTAATTGCTCAAAGCAGTTACTACCTCTAGGTTGTGAGTGAGAAGCAAAAAGGAAAACTTGCAACTCTTTCCCTTCATGCTCAGGGCTGTCAGAGTTGCCATATTCTCGCTTCCAGTCAACCTTTGATTCTTCATCAGGGCGGAACATGCTCAGGTAACTTCCACCAATGATATATCATAAGGGTGCTACTTTGTGTATTACTCATTTTGCTCTGTCTCCCTCTCTCTCTGTCTCTCAAGGTAAGGATCTAAGCTTTTAACACTTGCCATTCATTAGAACCAACGTACTGCTACATAAGTCTATCTTGTTCCATGATCCAATTAGATATGGCTGAGTAGAAGGATTTTGTGGCATAAAATATATGAACTGTGTTTGAAGCACCTACCAGAAAGGGGATATGGGTACAGAAGGCACTGGATTTAAAGATTACAGTATCCCTTATCCTGTGATGCTTAGGAAAATGCTTAAGTGGAATTTGAGATCCTGATACTTTCACATAATGATTTTCTTCTGTCTGGAAGAGATGGGGTTAGTAGATTATGGTCAATGTTCATAAGTAGAGAGCGATGTATACCCCCTGCTCTTTCTAAAGATCAAGGCTGTGTACTCACATGAAGGGGGCATAAATCCTATTTCTGATTTCCTGTTTAAACACAATTTGTTTAGGAATACTGCTTGTTTCCTCTTTAAAATACATGCAATGGATAAATTGGGAATACATTATACATTCGGAAATAGATTAGAAGAAAACCATTTCTTTGTGTCCCAAATCAGACAAAAGGAAGCTATTATTGAATTTTAGCAAAAGCCCACATTTATTCCCTTGAAAAAATATTAAATCTGTTCTATTTATTAGAATCTCTGCTTATTAGGGGCAGGACTAGAAGCTGGGACCAGACCTAGGTGATCAGCTCTAATCAGCTCCTGAGTTGGAAGTATGTAAGTTTAGAAGAGCTCCTGATCTGAGTAGAGGGCTGGAGGCAGTGTTGAATATTGTAACATTTGAATATTCTTTGATATTACATTCATTTGATATGCATACAGGGCTTATAAATGCCTGGACCACTCATCCTCTGGTTCTTGGAGTTTTTGCTTCAATGTCATCAAACGATTTGAAGACTGGATGGGCCTAGGGAAAGAAAGGAGGCGCTCTGAATGTTGGCAGGCCCTAGAAAAACTTGCACTCACCTGTTAAATTCTAAGCAACAAGCCGGGCGTGGTGGCGCAAGCTTGTAATCCCAGTACTTTGGGAGGCGGAGACTGGAGGATTCCGGTTTGTGGCCAGCCTCAGCTCTCTTTCTCTCTCTCTCCCTCTCTCTCTCTACTTAGTGAGGCCCTCCGCAACTTCGTGAGACCTGGTTTCAAAATAAAGTATAAAAAACAGGGCCGGGGGCGTAGCGCGGAGGTAGAACTCCCCTGGGTTCAATCCCCGGTACCTCAAAAAAAAAAAAAAATTCTAAGAAACAAGATCCAATTGCCTCTCTTGATCAAAGTTTTTCATACTTCAGCCATTTGTACCTTCCTCTTCTTTCTTTCTGAAATATTTTTTTAGCTGTCTCTTTTTTCTTGGTAACTTTATTATTAGTACAGATTACTTATAAACCATGAGCATGTTTCTTAATATCTCTGAGTCCCTATATTTTCATTTGTACATCAAAGACAATAGTATCTACTTTACTTACTTCAAAGGGCAAATGTGAATAACAAAAAGAGATGTATTTAAAATTCCTTTTATGTTGAGAAGTAATCATTATATAAACAGTGCCTGTAGTAGCTGTGAAAGAGGTACAATGTAGAAAATAATGTTTTTCTTGCTTTGGAGCTACCTGGAGTATTTGCTTTTTTTTTTGTTTTTCTGTACTGGGGATTGAACCCAGGGGCATTCTACCTCCGAGCTACACTCCCGGCCCTATTTTTTACCCTTTATTTTGAAACTGGGTCTCACTAAGTTGCGGAGGGCCTCACTAAGTAGCTGAGGCTGGCCGCGAACCCGGATCCTCCGGTCTCAGACTCCCAAGTACTGGGATTACAATCGTGTGCCACCATGCCCGGCTTGAGTATTTGGGATCTAAGACTTGAATCAGAATCTTTTTTTTTTTTTCATTGCTAGGGATTGAACCCAGGGCCTCACACATGCTAGGCAAAATGCTCTACCACTGAGTTGTATCCCAGATATCCTGAGATACAGTTGAAAGTCTGCATTTTTAAAACAAGCTCTCCCTGTATCCCTTGTGTGCAAACTAAAATTTGGTAAACATTGATGTAGGCGATGGAATTATCAAAGTGTTATGCTTATTTCTAATACAGGGACAAAGCTTCTGAATGTGATTTACATATTAAATTGTTCTAGAATGAGAGCTGTTCGAGAGAGGGAACCGTGGCATATTTATTTGTATACAAAGTAGATGATCAATAAATACTTTAGACGTGAATAGTAAATTAGATCTATGGTCTGCCACAGCCAGCCAGTGAACCAGATAGGAGATGAATGGTTAAAATGTGCATGGGTTTGGCTTAATAGTTTTATTTGCTATGACGATTTTGAAGCTTAGAACGGAATAATGAAATGTTAAGACTGGGATAGAAACTGGAGTAAACATTTTACAGATGTGAACGCTTAGACCTATCACTGTTGAGAAAGTCAAGCTTTTAAAGTGTGTTAGCAATGGATCCAGTAGTGGAACTTGCAACTTTTAACTTCAAAATTAGTCCTCTTTTTACTATAACCTCTCAGATACCTTTCCTTTTTGATGCTTAATGGCAAGAGACTTATACAATCCTACTTTTTAAAAAGCCAGCATGATTAGTTTATTGTATAGCTAAATAAGTTTTCTTCTATGAAATATAAGTCATATGCATTTGTGTAACTCTTGTTCAATAATGTTAAGTGAGGTTGTATCAGATATAAATACTACTAAAGGGGAAAGCACAAGATGATCAAGAGACACTTGTTTCTAATGCTCTTCAATAACTTCTCAAAGCCTTTCCTTGCCAGTTGGAGGACCCATTGATCACCCATTCAGCTGCAGCTTCTCTTCCTGACATCCTTATTCTCCTATGATACCAATTCTTTTTCGGAATATCCAGACAGGGGTAGTTTTGTATTCTGGTTCTGCCACTTTCTCGTTCTGTGCTTTTCACCTGTTTGCATCTAATTTGCTCCTTGATATAACGGGGGAGATACTACTGCCTGCCTTGTGAAGTTGTTTTGAGAAATAGGAGCTAATGATTTGAAGCCTTAAAATAGAGCCAGGAACATGTCAGGCACTTAATAAATGTTGACTTATATTTTCTACCATCACATTCCTCTGCCACTGTTGGTCTCCTCCAGAAGTTGGAATGATAGAAGTTAAGACTTAGCCCTTCTAAGGGGAACTTTCATGCATGGTGAAACTAAAGATTAGAGACGTACAGGTTTCCAGAAGTTAGACATGGAAGCAGTATTAGAAGTGAAATTTCTTGCAGACCATGCTGGATATCAATGGGTGGGTGGGGAGGGCTGGAACCAGACTCCTTATTTCTTCTACCTTCCTGCAGACTGTGGCAGCTCACAGAATTGGGGTACCCAGACTTGCACACATCGTGATGCCTCTGATTATATCATTAGCTGTTTTCTTTTTATTTTATTCTGGGGACAAAAATGCCCAGTTCTGTGAATTAGATGAAATACATAATTGTTTACTTGATGGCACTCTCAAACAGTGATGGGTATTTTTTTTCAATTTCATGCAGAAAAGAGGGAAAATGAGATAAACTGAAATTTGGACTTAAAGAATGAAGTGAGACTGCACAGTTAAATTTGTCTGAAGAACTTAATTCTAGCTGCCAAATATTAGTGATTTCTTAGCTGGTATTTGGAGTCTTTAAAGAGACTAGCACTTCCCAGAAGTGCACAGGTAGTAATAACACCACAGTATTAAAATTGCTGTTGCTTTGTCATAGTTTCTACTACTGAAGAAAACATTGTCTTCCTCAATGATTTCCATGCAACATTTCAAGGTTTATGAAGGCATCAGAGTGCTCTTTACACTTGCAAAATTTTCCTTCAGACTCTTTAAATTAGTTTCTCTGTCAAAGCATCAAGAAAAGAAGCTTATTATGACTTTGTTTAATGTAATGGTAAATTGACCATTTGTTGAAGTCATCTTTCATAATACCAGCTAATAAATATTATAACATGACATTCTTACTTCTTAGGTGTGAGAGACAATGCATGTAAAGTATGCATATTTAAATTGACAATTGACAATAAATGTAGAGGTTGCAGCTTGAGAAATGGGCTTCTAGGAAAAAATAAGGCAAGCCAGACTGCTATGCAAGAATAATTATATCGTGCAATTTGCATGCAAATATATTTAAAGTAACGAAATAATTCTAAATTATTCATAGCGTAAGGTTGACTTTGTATTGCCATTATTCCCCACATAAAATATATGCTATAAATCATGCTTTTAGTGTAGAAGGGAATAGCTGAGGTGAAAATACAGTTTTCTCCCAGATGTACAAAATGCAATTGAATACTCCACGTCGAGAGAGGTAATTCTCAATTACAGCATATTGGAATTACTTGATAATCCATTATATGTAAGTAGTTTAAGCAAAATGTGCCTCTTTACAACAAATTAACTTTTTTTCAAGGATGTATTTCTACTCTTTGTGTAAGGTAATAACTATTTATTTATAAACTATAAAACATATAGCACTGTTATGCCTACAGCACTCAGAAATTGCTAGGCTATATATTCATTAAAGAGAAGTAATTACTTTCCAGATATCTCGCCTCCAATCTTTTATTGACCTCATAATGCAATTGCTGTGCTTAATAGATTGGTGCAGCTGTTTGTGCAATTCTCCCAACACGTGAGTGTGCCGTGTAAGTTCAGTAGTCATTCAGACAGACACACCCGCTTAATAAGCTTAACAGGCAGGAAGAGAAGCCTGCCCAACCGATGTAGAAAAATATCCACAGATAGCCCCAAGGATATGAAAGAGGAGGGCAAAATGATAAAATGTTTTTATGGTAATTGATTTGTAATTGTTACTGCCCACATTTGGTCTCATTGGGAAATAACAGTTTTTAAGGAGAGTCACTAAAATTATTCAAATTCTGATGGAGAAGATATTTGTGGAGTTTGAATTCATTTTCTGAAAGCTGCCACAAAAATATTCATAGATCACTACAGGCATGAAAATACCGGCGCAGCCACAGCAATAACACCACAGTCATTTCTCCTTCCTTGGGGGGCTGATTTTTATTTGCATGCTCCGGATCCTGTCACAGGTTTTTTACCCACTCTCTTCTTTCTGACAAGCAAAAAGACATATTGATATGAAATCAAAGTGTGAACGTAAACTTCATTGGAAGAGCAAGCCCAATTAAAAAGGAAGTCTATTATTATGTGGGTTTAAATTACAGGAGTTTGGAAATGGGGACTACTTTCTATTAACGTTACAAGTGACCGTATTTATTAAAGGTAATAAGCATTTGAGCAACTATACGATGTATGTATCTACATAGATAAACACATATGGTTGTACTCTTGTATATTTTGGGAGCACTTCAAGTAAGCAGTATGAAAAATTGTAAGAAAATACTTAAGATCTATTTCAAAGTTAAAATAATATATAAAGCCCATCAAGGGCTGGGTGACTGTATGTCACTATCACTATGAACTACATTATGTGAGTCTATAATGCACCAATAAAAGTATAAAAATAAATAAAAAATAAAATTCAAGAAATAAACAAATTTTCACTTTATTGTATAAGTAGATCAAAATCAAACCACTTACTTAAAATATGCTGTAGTTTAGCGTATTTCTGCTTATAATTTTACTGTAGATCTAGAGGATATTCTGAGGTAGGAAAATGTACTATTCTGATCTAACCTACTTTAGATATAAATTGTCCTTATTTTTAGGAAGTCTTAAAGAGGACAAAATGCTTGAAACTCATCCTATTGTTTTAGGTTTTTCTGGCTAACAAAAGACAAGTGACAATAAGCAACATTCAAAATGAATATTTATCAAGATGATATAGTGATGAAGTCCAAAATTTACTCTAAAACTGAACTGTAACTTTGGTCCAGAGAATACTAATCAATGTTCTCTCCTTAGTATTAGTATCATATGGTAGTATCATTTTTTATTAACATAATACAAATATCTCATACAGTGCTATCCCTTTCATTGCTTGCGGCTTTGGAATCAAAATGTCACAGTAAATTTTACTTCCACTAATAGATTGAGACTTGTACATTACATCAGTAAACGTGAACCGTAGTGTGATGTTATGCCAAAATGGTAAAAGCAGGCACACACGATCCTCTAAATTGCAGCTTGGTTTTCCTTCATCCCCAAAACAGTAACAAAGGGTGAGAGGTGTACGTGGGCAGTTTATTACCTTTTTTGGAGTAAAGTTCTCCTTTCTGCCACTTCTGTATATGCACTGTCAAAATATCACATTATACAATCCACTGGAATTGAACTTATTGCTAAATACCCATTAGGTTCCCAAGAGATGCCTCACATTAATTGTTTAGTGAAAGCACCCTTAGGCTACCACCAGGGAAGCACATTAAATGCATAAAAAGAGAAGTTGACGGAGATCCCTGTAGAACAAGATGCATCTACCAAACTCAAGACTTCTCCAGGAAGAATCCTGTGAGCAGACAGTGTGCAGAATGTTTGTTTGTGGTGGGGGGAGTTTTTCTCCTATTTTATCTATTGACACAGACATACAATTTGCTTAAGAGAGAGGGGGGAAACGATGCCAGGAAAATATTAGAAAAAGATGACACTGGGACTGTACACAGCATTAGCTTATGTGTCTTGGTTCTGAGACGTCAATGTAGCTTCCGGACAGAAAAAAAAAGGATTGCACAAGTTAGAGAAGTGGGATATTATTCACCTAATAATGTTACAAAGATCAGAGAGTAGAAAGATTAAGTTTTGAAGTAAATGAGAAAAAAAAGGTGACTGGTAGCGAAGTTTTAGGCTAATGGCCATATAGGCTGATACAGGGAAAAAAAGTCAAGCCACAAATGAGTGACAGAGAATTCTGGCAAAATATGTTTTTGTGGTCTGTCTGCCACATTGCTTCTGAAAATGTTTCCCTTTCTGAATATAGCACAGATTTTTATCACTCCCCTGTTTAATTACAATTGCTGGTGAAACTATTGTGCATCTATTATGCACTATTATGTTTGTTTATTTCACATCATTTTGTTTAGAATGTTTCTAAAAAGGAAATGTAAAAAAGCAAACAAAATATGTGCTTGGAGTCTTAAATCTCCTCACCTCGTTTTTTTTTTTTTTTTGGTTGTCTGTGTTACTGTGAAAATCCCACTAGAGGGGGCACTAGTAAAACAAGAGGCGGGATTCCCAACTTGCATTCTTTTCTCTTAGGGGTGAAGATAACTCAACCTTGTCAGCTTGCACCTGGACAGGAATAGTTTGAGGAGTTTGCAGGAAAACAGTGATGATACCGGGTGGAAGAGAATCTTTAAGTGTTTAAAATACTTCCATTAACTTTGGTTTTTGAAATCGTGATGTTAATGTGCTGTAGCTAAATACCAGCCAAAAGAGCAAAAATTTTTGGCTCAATATAGAATTTTTTGAGATTCATATATGTTTTATAACTGATGAAAGCTGAGATCCTAAGGAAGGGATGTTTTGCTCATGTGATGTTTTTTGTGTGTGAGTCTGATAATTACATAAATACATGAATGGTGAGAATTATTCTTTAGCTGTCAAATTAAACTTACCCAAGGCACAGGAATGATCTTAGCTTTAGTTCATTGTTTCAATTACAGAAAATGTATTTTTAAGCTAACAGAAAAATATCTCGTTTGTTTATAGTTGATCTTTATTAAGTGCCAAAATTTGCCAAGCAATATAAACTGTAATATAGCTATTGGTTTGATCCTGTATTTTATTACTATTATTTCTCTTATGAAGGCACATTCATTTATGAAACTTCCTTAAGGAGCCAAACTAGATTAAACAACTAACAACACGAGCATAATAGAGGTAGCACCTAACGGACATGACAGTGTCGCCTCCTGAGAATCAAGGACAGACCCCTCCCTGCTGGTCCACAACAGATTTAGCATAGACAAGGAAAGCTCTGCCCAGAAGAGCTCCACACAGTCTCTCTTCTGAAACTTCTATTTTTCTCACACCATGGATGAAAAGTTTATTTGCCTAAAGTTGTAAAATGCCATGTTGTAACCGATTAAATGAAATCACCCTAAATCCTTATAATGCCTGGAAGAATGTGTTCAATAAATGTTAGCAAAAATTTTTAAAAAATAATTAGCATTCATTCAAACGCTACATTCCTTATACCCTTAAATTTCTAGTCTGGCTAGATTTTCAAGTTACACTACCTTTCTTAGTATTTTGATCCAGTCTTTTTCTGACTTTACTTAACACAGTTTTTCTGGAGAAAGCTGGTTACCCCTTGCTTGAAGATCTTTTCTACTCTGACACCCTCAAATGTTATGGAGTGGTATTTCTTATGCATTGCTTTCAGTAGTGTGCCAGTATTTCTTACAAATGTCAGAAGTATGTTTTAGAAAATGAAGGTCTAAGTTCCCTTGCCATCTAAATTTCACTGTCGTTTAAAAGTAGCTCTGAGGGAAATTACCATCCTATGCCGTATATCAGAGTCATTAGAACATTCGATTGGAATATGTTCTCTGGAATTATTTAGCACAGTTGCCTCAAACAAATGAAACCCGAGCTCTAGAAGAGCTAAAGACGACCCAAGGTCACACGGATACCGGTGGCCTGAGCCATTATGGAAATTCTCTGTCCTCCTGTCCGCAGATATTTTTTAAAACTTAAATTTTAGAACTGATCCTTTTTCTGATTTGATTCAGAGTGTTAAAGCAGAAAGATTCTGTGACTAGATAGAAGGTGCTGAAATGCTCCAGACCCAAGTGGCATGGCACTTCAGAGTTTGTGAAATCTGATTCCAAATGTCGCTGAGAAGGGCGCCTTGGCATGTGACAGAACTGTTACGTTGGCTTATACTGCGAGAAATCTTTCCTAGCAATGTCTTCGGTCTGTTTTATTAACTCTTACCCAATAAAAGGCTTTTGCCCCTTTCTGCAAACCGTTACGCTAGTGTGGGTGGACGCTAACTTTGGAAGTGGTCATTGAGGGGAATCAGCTCGCTGGTACTGGAGTACAGTTGTTTCTTCCTCCGCTTTGCTGTCCTGGGGCCTCAGGTGTCTAATGGACATGAGGAGTGGTGATGGCATTCAGTGTCTTGGGGCAGTGCCACCAACATGGAGAGACCTCTTGACACCACTGATTAAGTAATTAGGACTCTTGCCACCTGACTCTGAGTGACTGACTGGGAGAGCACATTTTGAGAGAGGAGAAGAGATAAGAGGTTGAAACTAGTGCCTATGGACAAGTAGAATGGCACTGAGTACCAGTGGTACTGAGGCCAGCCGGGGGCATCGCAAAGGCAGTAGGCATCGGGGTGGGGGAATCTGTGTGTCAAAAGGGACCAGGAAGCCAGTAAAACAGAAATGTGGAAGCCCACAGATTAACAACAAAACAAAACAAACCTTGGCCCTCACTCACTTTATTATTTATTCTTTCTTTTTCTTTTCTTTTTTTTTTTGGTACTGGGGATTGAACCCAGGAACATTCTACCTCTGGGCTATACCCCCAGCCCTATTTTATTTTTTATTTTGAAACAGGGTCTCACTAAATTGCAGAGGGCCTCCCTAAGTTGCTGAGACTGGCCTCGAACCTGCGATCCTCCTGTCTCCACCTCCCAAGTAATGGGATTATAGGCGTGCACCACCATGCCTGGCTATTTATTCTGTATTTTTGGCACTTACTGTGTACATGATATTATGCTAGACCCTTAAAATAGCAGGGGGGGCTTGTATTTTCATTCAGTCCTCTTCTATAATAAGTGAGTTGACTGCAAAATAAAACATCTGGAAAGTAGGTGTATGTTCTAACCCTGCAGGCAAAATCTACACTGTCTATTTGCCCCTCTGCCTCAGTCTGTCCCTCTCTCCTTCCTTTTCCATGGGGCACTGTTAGAATGAAAGAGCAGAAATGTGGGGCTGGGAATGGTGAGCAGTTTCCACCACAGAACTGTCAACAGGTATGCACGCGGCATCTGTGACTCTGAGAGGGCTGACAGGCTGGGAGCCAGCTGTGGCTTCCACTTGGAAATAATAATCATATATCCACTTAGGGGTATGGAATTTTTATCACCACTGGTGGAATTTTTGCCAAAGGCAAAAAATGAAAACATCCCATGAAAAATGTCCTCACTCCACAGCTCATCACACCACGCACCGTAAGAACCAATTAACTCCGTGGCCAAGAATAAACAGTACTGTAGTTATTACTGTTATTATTTTGCTTTTTTAAAAAGACCTCAGGAATTTCAGGAATCAGAGAAAATTCAGCAATTGACAGGGTCTGTATGAGAAAATTTTATAACAGAGCTTATAGGTATAAATGATGTCTCTAAGGGTGCCTTCCTTTCTACCTTCTTTTTTACTTCCTTCATTTTTCCTTCCTCTCATACTTTCTTGTTTCGGGGCCCAAGACAAGGATGGAAAGTGGAAAGGGATACAGTAGAGACTTCCTGGAGATGTTTCTATAAAACCTGCAAATAGGCGCTTTATCTGGCTGTGCTTGTATGCGAGTGTGTATTAATACACACGTAAAGGCTGATGTGATGGTGTGTAACTGTGCTGGTCTTACTTAGTTCTCATTATCCCGATGCAGTGTCTGTGTGCTGTGAACCACAGCCAGGCATGGGTGTAGCTGTGGCTGTGCACTTCAGTCACCTGGCTCTCCATGCGGCTTTTGCACAGGAGGAGGGCAAAGTGACCTGCTACTGCAGCTGTGCACCTGTGTGAGCCTCTTTCCCTCTCTGTGAGAAAAGCCTGCATTTCTTTCTTTTTTTAAAAAATTTTGTCTTAAATATAATTTAATAAGGGATGTTTTTCTAGAAAGTGATGATTTTCAATTACATTTTCAATTTGGGTGACATAAAGTTGTACACAGCATACTTTTTTTTTAACATTGCCACTCATGTAGTTTTTTTTTATTGGTGCATTGTAATCATACATCTTGATGGGTTTCAGGGTGATAGAAGTATACATGCTCACATGGGTCAATTAACCTGCATTTCTGTCTCAGATTCCCAAGCCAGGGTTGGGAGCCGCTCATTTGAATCACCTGTTTCTCAGGCCCTATTCCTCTTGCTTTGGGTTCTTGGCATTTGGACCATTTTTATTCATGGGGTTTTGTTCTATAAATGTCTGTTCCAGTTTCCCCTTCACTTCTCATGTCTGGGATCGTTTTAACTGTGATTCTTTGGATCTCATTTCTGGGGTTTTGCTGGGTTTCCGAAGCCAGTTAAGTTGATGGAAGATTTCCGCTCTTCATTTTGTCCTGTGAAGAGTCACGATGAAAGGGCCATGGGGGGAAGCCAGGCTGTGTTTCTCTTCTTTCTCCTATTTCTTCCTTTCTCCTGCCTTCTCTTTCTTCCATCTCCTTCTCTTTTCTCATTTTATTTTTTCTTCTCTTGTTCTATTCAATTTGTCTGAGTAAATTAAAAAGCCCAGAATTCAATATTTGGGACTTACCTATTTATCAAGGTATCTATGGTACCATGGATGGAAATATTAATTGTATGATTTAAATCTAACTAATAAAAGTCCACATTTTGCTATTTATTTCCAGAGTAAAATATAATATTTACAAAAATTCACCTTCTGAAATTCAAAATGAGCCTAAGATACAAGTTCTGACATTTAGGAAATTCTATGGTTAGAAGAGAAAATTGCTATCATATGGAAAAATATCTGGGTGAAATCAAATGAATTGATAAAAATAATGTTTCTACAACTTAATATTTGATGTATATTTTTGGTGGTTATGCACATATCATTTAGACTCTGCATTTTATACTATTATAAAAATTTATCAGTTCATATAGTTTCACTTTATATGTAGAATCCAAAAGTACTTTGATAGGAATATAGAAAAATTTTATTGAGAATTATTTACATAATTAAAGATATGGTATAGCAAGTCATCAAATACTAAGTTCCATAAATAATATTTATAAGAAATAACTCTTGAAAGCAAAAATGGTAAGAACTTTCTAAATGTATGTTCATATTTCTCTTTATATTAAGTCCTGAAATCCAGAAACCTCTGGGAGCCCTGAAATTTATAAAATCAATTTTATATCAAAAATTGACCTAAACTAGGCATGGTGTAATCCCAGTATTTAGGAGGCTGAGACAGGAGGATTGCAGGTTCAAGACCAACCTCAGCAACTTAGTGAGGCCCTTAGCAACTTAGCAAGATCCTGTTTCAACATAAAAATAGAAAATGCTGGAGATGTAGGCCGGAGGTAGAATGCCCCTGGGTTCAATTCCCAGTACCAACCATCGAACAAACAAATGACACGAACTGACAGGAGGCTAGTTATAGCCTTTATTTACATTAGCTACTATAAACATGCATATATTTTTCTATGGAAATGCTAATATGTTCAATGAAATGTTAATATGTTCAGTGATGATCCAACCCCAGGCTTCACTGAGTGTTCTACATGACATGCAATATATTACATTTTAAAATTTGCAAAGTTCTGAAATAAATATTATTTCTGACCCCATATATGAGGCAAAGAATTGTAGATCTGTCTGTGGACTACGTTTCTAAAGTAGTTTATAGTTCTTATTTGAAATCTAAAGAGAAACAATCATATTGAAAATAGGAAATTATGGATTGGTCACACAGAAATATAAAAGGAAAATAGAATGTTTTTCTGTTACACGCTCAGTAAAACCATTCTGGAGTGAGTGCACTGTAAGGTCTATGCAGCATTGTCCTAAGCAAGTTGACAATGAGATGAGTCACCTTCACTAATATCTTGGTGAGCCATCCTAAAAGAAGGAGAAGACAAAGCCAAACACACCAATAAACTTTGATACCTAGTTTATTTCAAAAACCCCATTGCTTATCTGTTTACTTTTGTCCAAAGGTAAAACTGTTTCTGAAATCACTTTCTTTTTATTCAAGGAGTTTCTATTAAGCATGCCTTTTGAAATCCCCCGGAAGGTGCACATTG
The DNA here is from genome assembly GCA_004027185.1 of Glis glis. Lineage (NCBI taxonomy): Eukaryota > Metazoa > Chordata > Mammalia > Rodentia > Gliridae > Glis > Glis glis. The sequence goes on along the minus strand of PVJS01005404.1, from coordinate 3,911 downwards.
TTCTGATCACCCTGGCTTATTTCTTCAGCCACTTGCAAAGGCTCTAGGAAACTCACATGATTAATCAAGGGACTCTTCGCAAAATCCAATGATGAAAACATTTGACTGCTGCTCAGCTGGGCAAACCAGGGGAGTTTGATCTCTGTGTGCTCTGCTGAGCTTAATACTTCACTGCAGATACATATCAATACTCAATCTATACCTCCCTTCATATGTCTGAAGAAAGCCAGGGAATAAGAATTCTCAGGATCCTAACACCAGTGTCCTTAACTTTTGGCCACTCAGTGCCTAGTACACATTTATGCATCCAGATGCTGCTACATGTGGAAATACAGTCTTTCAAAGCAACATTTTAAATTTAAAAGCATTTTGATGCTAATCATTAATGTTCTAAACATAATTTATGTTCAAGACTCTTCCTTATACATTTTAATATATTCTTTGATTAATATGCATTAATGTTCTTAAGCGTTATAATTGTCTTGAAAACTCTCCAAAGAAAAATATTAACAAGAACCTTTACTTGGTCCAAATGTTTATTAACATGAGAACTGTTTATGCATATATATATATATACATACATAATGAGTATATATATGAAGTATATATAGTATGCATGTGTCTGTAGATATAAATTAGTATGCCTACATAAGTACATGTGTATATATATTTGCATATCCATGTTATTTAATAAATTACTGTAATAGTACAGTTTTAAAATTTCTATATATGTGTAAAATTATTTCTTTTTTTTTATTCAGTACCGGGGATTGAACCCAGGGGCATTCTATCTCCCAGCTACACCCCCAGCCCTATTTTTTTTTATTCTTTATTTTGAAACAGGGTCTTGCTAAGTTGCAGAGGACCTCACTAAGTAGCTGAGGCTGGCAGTGAACCTGGATCCTCTGATCTCAGCCTCCCAAGTACTGGGATTACAAGCATGCACCACCACGCCCGGCTTTCATTTTTAATTAACATATTTTAGTCATATATATTAATGTAGTTCAGTATAATATTTCAATATATAGATGCAGCATATACTGATCCAATCCAACCTCCTTTATCCACACTCCTGATCTTTAGTAATCACTATTCTACACTCAGGTCAACTTTTTAAAAAATAACTTCAACACATGGAAAAGATCATGTACTACTTGGCTTTCTGTGTATGGCTGATTTCACTTAACATAATGTCCTCCAGTTCCATCCATTTGGCTGGACCTGAGAGGATCTCATTCTTCTTTATGACTGAATAATATTCCATGATATATACACACATCATATTTTCTTCATTCCTTCATCTGTTTATTGACTTCATTCTCATTTCCATAGTGCCTTGTGATATGTTTCTGGCCATGGCTAGACAAGTCTTGGTAGACAGAAGAACAACGGACAAAGCAAGCCAGAAAGCAAGGTTCTTCCAATGAGCGTCAGTGGGCCCTCAGTGGCTCGTTAACCATCTGTAAATCTCATTTTGCCTCCCCTCTCTCCATTCCCCTCGGTTTGGTTTCCCAACCATGGTCTTTCCATTGTAGACAAGCTTCTCCCCCTGCTTCACTCCCCCAGTCTGTTCCCCTCTCTTTGCCTTAATGCGCCACTATGGATCCAAATCTCCTATATACCTCTTTTCTCTTTTCCAGTTCACATGCAGAACTTTCCTTAACCTCAGCTAAGGACACCTTGATTTATATAGATATTCACTAAGCTTGGGGGTAAAGGGTCTGTGTTTGGGGGTAATGGTTCATGAACACTACAAGGATATAAGAAATAAAATGGAATTTTTTTGCATTAAAATAACAGGAAAGTGCTCACTTGAGCAGAACAAATACTAAAATTGGGACAATAAAATAATAGGAATTTATTTCAAAAGGTGAATTTTTCCAGTATTTTATTTTTATTGCTAGACTGTAAGAGAAAAAGATTTCAGAGAATCAATATGTTGTTGTTATTCTTGTTCTTCTTCTTCCTCTTCTTCAGATTGAACCCAGGGGCCTTTCTAATTTTTTATTTAGAAACAGAGTCTTCCTAAGTTTCTGAGGGTCTCACTAAGTTGCTGAGGCTAGCCTTGAACCTGCGATCCTCCTGCCTCAATCTCCCAAGTACTGGGATCACAGGTGTGCACCACCACACCTGCCTAATATGCTTCATTTCCATCATGGTTATTTTCCTTTTAGTAGAATAGCATATTGTTGGGTACTTGTTACTTTGGAGACACAGTGAAGTCTCATTTTATTAATGATGGTGTCAGTTTTATTTTTCTGAGATAAAGAAGTATACTTAGCCTTTATTCTAGCAGATTGGAAATTATTCCATGATGCAAAATAAAATAAAAAAAGTCATTTGTTTTTTGTCTGGGATTTCCAACCTGACCTGATTGCAGGAGCTGGTATTGAGCCCATGGTACCCCGGGTTACCCCTGGCGTAACTGTACTCATTCCATGCGTGACACCAAACTGATACTCATTGTGATGTGAGACTACAATGCACCAATAAAAACATAAAAAAATAGCCTTAGAGCAATAATCTGTGAAGCCATATTCAAACTCTGATTCATTAGAAACAGATAAGTTAGTGCATAAAGACCTCCTTAGAAATAGGACAGAGGAGTGTGTGTCCTAACCCTGAGGCTTATCTCTCTCTAAAAGTGTGGGTTATCAGCTGAAATTCTGTAAAAGATGGTCATCCCAAGTGAGGCCTGCCTCCCTCCCTCCCTCCCTACCTCCCTCCCTCCCTCCCTTCCTTCCTTCCTTCCTTCCTTCCTTCCTCCCTCCCTCCCTCCCTCCCTCCTCAGGTTTTTGTTCACTGTCTATTTTGGCAAGGCTCCACAGGGAAGCGCTCCCGCAGCTGGGGCCCTCCGCACTGGCTTTCGCAGTGTGCTCCTCTGGGCGGTCTGGGCAGCGCAGGCCGGGGCTTCGGGTGCAGCGGGGTCCCTTCCTCTTGGGCTTCCTTCTTGTTCTGATCACTTTCCCTCACACCCCTTGGGGAGCGAGCTCGGCTCTTGGAGGGATTCATGCTCAGTATGCGCGGTGGCTCTCCCGGCAGGAACCTCGGCCTCAACGTGCTTGTTTACCGCAATGCCAGCAGCATTTTGCCAGGGAGACATCGGTGGGGCGTTCCCTCTTGAACAGTACGTGATATCCACGACATGCCATCGCCCTTCTTTTAGATTCATGTACATGCGGCTAAAGGCCTGGGAACATACACTGTGCCTCTCCTTGTTTCCTTGTGTTCACCATTTTGGCAAATTACTGGAAGATGGTGGTTCTGTTGTGAGTTCTCCTCCTCCTCCTCCTCCTCCTCTTCCTCTTCCTCCTCTTTTTCTGAATTAGAGATTGAACACAGAGGCATTCTACCTCTGAGCATCTCCAGCTCTATTTTATTATTTTATTTTGAAACAGGGTCTTTCTGAGGCTGTCCTCAAACCTGCAATCTTCCTGTTTCAGCCTCCCAAGTAAGTACTGGGATTACAGGTGTGCGACGCCACGCCAGGATCCTTCATGAGGTGTTTTTTTTTTTTCTTGTGGTACTAGGGATTGAACCCAGGGGCGTTCTACCTCTTAGCTGCGCCGCCCCCAGCCCTCTTTTAGTTTTTTTTTTTTTTTTTTTTGCGGTACCGGGGATTGAACCCAGGGGCATTCTATCTCTGCGCTACACCCCCAGTCCTATGTTTTTATTCTTTATTTTGAAACAGGATCTCACTAAGTTGCGGAGGGCCTCACTAAGTAGTTGAGGCTGGATCCTCCTGTCTCAGCCTCCCAAGTACTGGAAGTACAAGTGTGCACCACCACACCCAGCTAGTTTTTTTTTTTTTTTAAACAGGATCTAAGTTGCTCAGGCCCTTGCTAAGTTGCAGATGCTGGCTTCAAACCTGTGATTCTTCTATCTCAGCCTTCCAAGTACTGGGATTACAG
>PVJS01005403.1:0-64317 GCA_004027185.1 Glis glis | reverse complement strand
GCGGAGGTAGAACGCCCCTGGGTTCAATCCCCAGTACCGCAAAAAAAAAAAAAAAATAACCTAATCAAAAAATGGGCAAGTGAACTAAATAGACACTTCACAGAAGAAATACAAATGGCCTATAAATGTATGAAAAAATGTTCAACAGCATTAGCAATCAGAGAGATTCAAATCAAAACTACCCTGAGATTTCACCTAACCCCAATTAGAATGGCAATCATTAAAAACACAAACAACAACTAATGCTGGCGAGGATGTGGAGAAGTAGGAGCTCTAATACGCTGTTGTTTCAGTCCAAAAGGACTGAAACCAAACTACCGGACTAATGCATGTGTATCTATGTTTATAGCTGCACAATGCACAATTGCCAAACTTTGGAACCAGCCAAGGTGTCCATCAACAGATGAATGGATTACACGAGTATGGGATATGTACACAATGGAATTTTACGCAGCCATAAAGAAGAACAAAATTATATCATTTGCAGGGAAATGGAGGGAACTGGAGAAGATTATGCTAAGCGAGATCAGTCAGTCACAAAGAGTGAAAAGTCGGATGTTCTTCCTAATATGTGGACTCTAGGGAGAATGGGGCTTAGAAGGGACTCCATACAAAGAAGGAGAAAACTTTAGTTGGGCAAGAAGGTGACCCACGTGAGGGAGACGGGAGGGGGGAAGAGGGAAATACACTAATGCACATGATGTGTATACACAAACTTATCAGAGTCAATCACTATGCTGAGCAGGAAAAGGAGGGAAGGGGGAGGGAATAGGGTGGGATTTGAGGGAGGGCTAAATGAGCAATGTGTGCATGCATACTTCTGATACCCTGACACTTATCAAAATGTATAACTACAATGCACCAATAAATGAAATGAAATTAAAAAAATAAAAACAATGCAGATGGCTTCAGTTTGCTTTTTGGTAAAGCAGGTGTTAGGGTTTGGGTCTGTAGTATCCCCCAAAGCTCCTGTGTGGAAGGCTTGGTCCCCAGAGCGGCACAGTTCAGAGGCGAGGCTTTTAGGCAGTGACGGATCCTGAGGGCTCTGCCTCCTCAGGGGATTCTTCCATTTGACAGATTAATTCATGGATAGCTGGATGAACAACTGGGAGGTGAGACCTCGTTGGAAGAAGGAGGTAACTGGGGGTGGGCCTGGAATGGTTTATCCTCTCTGTGGCCCCGTCCTCTCTCTCTGCTCCCCTGCTGCAGGAACTGAGCAGCTTTCCTCTGCCGTATTTCTGCCTTGGAACCGACCGACCATGAACTGAATTGTCTCAAACCATGAGGCAAAACAAATCTTTCTTCCTCTAAGCGGTTCTTTGCCAGGTATTTTTGTCACAGTGATGAAGAGCTGGTTACACAGCTTTAGGTTACACAGTAGGTGACCTAAAGTTGGTTCAGGATGCCTCTCTCTACAGGGTTCCATTAGGATGACTTAAAGAGAGTCACATAATATCTGAAAAGTACAAAGCTGCTTGTGGCTGCTGTGCTTCACCCAGAATTGGTGCTCAGCTTTTAAAAACAGCTGAGTTGGGCGTAGTGGAGCAGGCCTTTAATCCCAGTACTTGGGAGGCTGAGACAGGAGGATAGTAGGTTTGAGGACAGCCTCAGCAATGTAGTGAGACTCTCAGCAACCTAGCGAGACCCTGTTTCAAAACAAAAATAAAAAGGGCTGGAGTGTAGCTCAGAGGTAGAAAGCCTCTTGGTTCAATCCCCAGTACCACACAAATACACACAATATTTGGTTTGGGGTCTTTCTTGGGCAGTATTAGCTGCTTTCTTGGATATATGTTTTAAACTTAATGGGAAGCTGCTTATGGTCATTTTTTCTCTCTACTTGGGGGTGGCAGTTGAGTTGAACTTAAACGTACATCCCTCATTCAGGCAAGAAGTGACCGCCTTCCCTGTGAAGCAGCAGCCAGCCCCTTCTCTGGTTTTCTGGCAGGCATGGTTTCTCCAGAGGAGCAACAGTTACAGGCCAATCACCAGACTTCTGCACTATGGTGAGAGGCTCTGCACCCATGCCCCGTGCACCGTGCAGTCCCTGCCTTGTCCCCTCCACTGGGGGCCTGGCCTCTCACTTGCCTGTTCCATAAAGCGAGCACAGGTTCCTGCCTCACACTCATCTCATGATATGAGGGCCGTCCTTGTTGGGCTGCTTCTGGGCTAATGATAGGACTGAGTGTCCTCATTATTGTTATTATTATTATTATTATTATTATTACTATTATTGTTAATTTTGGTACTGGGGACTGAACCTAGGGTGATTCTATCTTCAAGCTACACCCCCAGCCCATTTTATATTTTGAAACAGGGTCTCACTGAGTTGCTGAGGGCCTCGCTAAATTGCTGAGGCTGCCCTCAAACCTGAGATCCTCCTGTCTCAGCCTCCCAACTACTGGGATACAGGTGTGTGCCACCACGCCCAGCTACTCCCAGCTATTTTAAAACAGGAACAAGTAAATGTCTTGAGGAATACAGTAGTATTCTTAAGATACCTTAGAAGGCAAGAGAGAATGCCTCAGACTGCTGTCACCTTCTCTATTCTCTTTCTCTTTCATGCAGAAGGAAAACTATATAACGGGGCTCCCAGTGAAGGGGACCAGCTAAGGGAGTTAACAGGGAGCAGAAAGCCATACAGACACAGCTTTGATTGGCGAAGGCCACCATGAAGGAGCCTCCTTCTAGGTTCTCAAAAGCCTGTCATCAGTTTAGTGCTACGAAAATAACCACACTGGGTCTGGGGGTGTTTCCATATATAAATTCACCACTTTTTTTTCTTCTCGCTGCTCTGTGGAATGCAGCACAGAGTCACACAAGAAATGGCAGGAGAGGCATTCACAGCAGCCTGGGAAGTGTGTGGGGAACAGAAGATGCTAGATTACCACCACCGTTCTCTTCTTAGCAGCCCGATGAGGGGATTTCATATGCTACATGCTGAGTGTACAGTTGTGTAGTTCAAGGTACAGTTTTTAAGCTGAATATAAACTGGCTATTGGGTAATAAGGTCATGCATTTTAACTAGGAGTTACCTACTGGAGTCTTTGTTTAGTGAAAACTGGAGCTAGAACATGCCCCTTGATTTCCACTATTATGTTTTCAAGAGAGATAACTGATATTTGAGCCATTTTAGATCTACCATGGGCATGACAAATACAGCCATCCACTCTGTGCCTATCAAATCTTTGGTTAAAAAGGAATCCTTCTCATCTTCAGTAATCAGTACCTAAGTTTGTAAGAATGTGAAACTAAACAAAATCTTGGATGTTGTGATGATGTCTTAGGTATGACTGGGCAACATCTTGTGATATTTCAAAACCATTCTCTCAGGAAAAACTAAAAATGTTTTGGGGTAAAATTCACATTTGTGCATACTCTCTAAGATCAGGTGGCTGGACAACGACTATGTCTGCAGAACAGGGAAGCCCCTAATCTTCCTTTAAGAAACAATTTAGCCTTTAAGAAACTAACATGGGGCCGGGCATGGTGGCACACACCTGTAATCCCAGTACTTGGGAGGCTGAGACTTGAGGATTGCAGATTCGAGACCAGCCTCAGCAACTTAGTGAGACTCTCAGCAACGTAGCGAGCCCGTTTCAAAACAAAAAATAAAAAAAAGGGCTGGGGGTGCAGTTTGGAGGTAGAATGCCCCTGGTTTCAATCTTCAGCACTACAACCACTCACAAACAAACCAAAGCAACAACAACAATAACAAAATGAACATGTAAACTCATTTTCCGAGGTCTTTTTCTGAAAAATCTTTCAAGCTGTTAAAAAAAAAACGGTTCCATTATACCATTCATTTGTATAATAAACATATGGAATTGGAAGACAGCCTTCTAGTAGAAAGCTGTGAATATGGGTCAGAATAAAATTCTGAACACTTATGGGAATTTTTCATTACTTTCTAATGCCTAAAGATTCATTCAAATTGTCAGAGTTGAATACAATCTTTTAGTATATGTGCTGCCGAAGCGAGCACTGAATACAATCTTTTAGTGACTAAGAAAAATATTATCTTTTTTTGCGGTACTGGGGATTGAACCCAAGGGCATTCTACCTCCGGGCTACACCCCCAGACCTATTTTTTATTCTTTAGTTTGAAACAGGGTCTCGCTAAGTTGCAGAGGGCCTCACTAAGTAGCTGAGGCTGACCGCAAACCCGGATCCTCCTGTCTCAGCCTCTCAAGTACCAGGATTACAAGTGTGCGCCACCATGCCCGGCTCAAATATTATCTTTTAAAAAATTTAATTTTCTACAGGTAACCTTCAAAACCTAAAGAGATGCCACAGTGTAAAGATAGGAGGGACATTTGCCGCTCAGAAGGAAGTGTGTACTTTAATTTTTAATTCTCTGGAAAAGAACGCATTGGGGTACTGGGCAAGTTACTAGTGAAAATCATAAATTTAAAGGTACATTAATGTGTCATTACCCCTTAAAAGCACTTAATTTATACCCGGTCTTGATAAAGGAGTTATAAAATACCACAAGAAACCTGTTTAAGAAATTAAAACTTGGCAAGCTGAAAAGGTTTAACATTTCCTTTCAGTGGAGAGAAAAAGACATTCAATAAATTAACTTCAGCTGGGCTGCCCATTCTGCTCACACTCCTACACCCAACCCAGAAGCAAGCTCCGCCTTCGCAGTGCACCTTCCGTGGGCCCACCAGTACAGACTCAGGGTTTGGGCCGGAGCCTGGGGATCTGGCCTCAGGCAGTCTTGTGACACAAGCGTGTCCTCCGGGAATAGTGGATTTTTCTCTCAAAGCCTTGCTTCCCTAGAGGCAAATCAAGCCAGAGCTCTTCTAATGAATGGAAAACATCTTTCATGAGTTCCCCAGTTTAGCAAAACAGGAGTTGTTAGACATGCAGAGATGCTGTGATCCAGCACTGTGCTGTCTGGCAGCACAGCCTTAGTGCTGAGAAACTGGGTCAGTCATGTTTACTAGTGGTAGCAGCCTTCGCCATCACAGGAATTGTGTTTTTGCAGCCAGAAGGAAGAATAAGTCAGTAACTAAGTTTTGTGTTAAAATTTTAGAGAACTGGCATTTTATAACTTGAATTTAGTGGGATTCCATTTACTATTATTTTTCTCTCTCTGGACTCATGAAGTCCCCCATAATACCAGTCGCAACACTGGTTTATTAAATGACATGATCTTAGAATAAAATGGAACAAGCATGTTGTTACCATATTTAAAACATTGGTGACAGGTTTCCTAGGGTCTGCCAGCATACCTTTTAAGTAAGATGAATCGCATGTATTTTTGAATACTTGTGCACCAAAGTCTAAGAGTGAGATCTAGTGTTTAAAGCCCCATTGTGGGGATGAGTTAAATGGGAAACATGTGCTCTGAGCATGAGATTTCATAACCGAGGCAATGGCTTGCAGACGTCTGCCACCAATGTACCCCAGGAGAAGTGGACGCAGATGGAGCAGAGTGGTGGTGATTGTCTGTTACTTTCCCCACTTCTATTGAATGTGCCTAAAGGCCAGGGAATGGAGGAGTCGCCAGAGGTGGTACAGGAACCGGCTGGCCTCTAGGTGGTGCTTGAAAACAGTTTAGAGAAGGCAGACACCTTTCAGGGTGAAAAGGGTATTGGTGGCTCCTCAATCACCTGCAGGCTCCAGGGTCTTCAACAGATGGTCACCTGTTCTGTAGTCTCCACAGGTGGCTCAGTGGACCAGTTTTAATATATTCCTTGTTTTCAGCCACTCCTGGGTAAGTTTTATACTCCATGTGTATGGCTTATGTTGACAAATCATCACCCTTTAAACTCAACAAACAAGTGGGCAACAAAACACTTATTCAAAATGTTTTTGTCAGCTGGATGCAGTGGCACATGCCTATAATTCCAGTACTAGGGAGGCTGAGACAGGAGGGTCACAGGTTCAAGGCAAGTCTCAGCAACCTGGTGAGGCCCTCAGCAACTTAGTGAGACCCTATTTCAAAATAAAATAAAATAAAACAAATAAAATGCTGGGGTTGTAGCTCAGAGGTAGGATGCCTATGTTCAATCCCCAGTACCAACGAACCAACCAACAAACAAGAAAACAAAGAAAAATATTTGTCAATCAGGTAGTTCTATCACAAAACTGTACTTAGAAATGTCTTCCAGCTTCTCCAACGGTTTCTTATTTGCCCAGCACTGTCTTGTCGAGAGGCAGCAGGCTGCACCTGCAGGAGCTAGGATTTTTATTTTTATTTTTTTGCGGTACTGGGGATTGAACCCAGGGGTGTTCTACCTCCGAGCTATACCCCTGGCCCTATTTTTTATACTTTATTTTGAAACTGGGTCTCACAAAGTTGCGGAGGGCCTCACTAAGTAGCTGAGGCTGGCTCAAACCCAGGAGCTATGATTTTGTTTGCTTGCAAATGGAATGTTTCCTGAGGGAATGTTTTCTCTATTTTTTTGGTAAATTTTAAAGGTATTACAGCTGTTACATTTGATATCAAATACAACATACAATTCCTGTTAAAACATCGGCCATCAACAAACACAAAGACCCCCCCATTTCCCTGTGTAAATGATAACACAATGTGGGTAGATGTGTGCATCCACACCAATCTCCCAGCATATACACACCCTCTGAAAAGCAATGAAAGGGAAACTTTAGCAGAAACACGTAAAAATGTGTAAATCCAGGCAGATTTTAACATATAGTTTTTTTATTAAATATGTAAAAAGATCAACGCAAGTCAAGTTATTCACATATTCAGAGACAAAAAAAACTATTCTACCATGCGACAATAGGTGGATAATGTAAAATGAATGTGATACATCTGAGTAAGACTTTTTCATCTATTATGTCATTACTTATCTATATTTATAATTAACAATACATATGTTTACATTCCTTTCAGTTTACATTTAATATATAACAAAAGCTTTATGGTGTACTATTTAGTAAAAGTAATCTGAATGCATATTAAACCTTAACGGAATAATGGAAATACTCACCAGGGAAGGGAGGAATTCTTGGTTCCCTTCTGGAGGTTACTTCTCTCGGGTCAACAGGGTGTTTGCCTTTATCTTTGTTGTTTTTTTTCCTGCTTTTCTGCTTAGAATGAGCATGCGCTTTCTCTTTGCTCCCTGCTTCGATCACTTCCAATCTGACTGGCAATGGAAGTGCTATAACCAGCCAACAGTGGGCCTGAGGGGGACTAAGAAAGAATCCACCTTCCTGAGAGGGAGGAGCGGGCACACAGCCAGGGGCACTTCTCTGCCCAGAACAATGACACGTCACTGGGGGTGGAGCGTGGATGAACACATTCCCTGAATGCCAAGATGAGAGAATGATGGGGTCCCTCCATCCATGGGAAATGAGCGGTGGGGGCAGGGGTAGGGGTTGCAGCCCAAGAAGACCGACTCCAAAACCTAGTTGTTAAAGATTCCCCAAAGCATCCGTGACATCATCCGGGGCACAGCACACAGATGTTTAAGATGGGGGCAGAAAGAGGAATTTATAGCTCTTCTCTAAATGCATGAATAGCCTGCCCCCAGCCATTGGGAAGGAGAAGGCTGGGGCACTGGAGAGGAATGGAGTTGTTCCAGCAAGAGTCATTGGGGAGGTTTATGTTCATTATATAGTACCGAGTGGTTCTGGAGAAGACTGGATCCTGACTCCCCTGGTACCCATTCATAGGTGTCTACATGATAGGAATGTGGTCATGAACCACCTGCCACTGGGTACTACTGAGATGTCCAGGGCAGATGAAGAGTGGCCTAGGAACCACTAATGTCTGCAAGGAGTTACTTACTGTGCCTTTTTACAAGAGTTGTTTTTAAAAATTGAGTGCAAAGGTTCAGGGGGTGACACACTGTGAAGCATGACACTGTGTATAGCACAGCCACTACCTGTAACCAGGTGTGGGAGGATGTCACTGCCAGGAGCTGGGCTTTCCAGCCTCAGAGAAATGAGCTGCCGCTGTAGTGCAGAGTGAGCAGGAGAGAGAAGGAAGGGGAACCAAACGCCACGAAGCATCTGTCCAATTCTGCACAGTGCGTTGCAATAATCTCAAAAATACAAGCCATCTTTTCCACATAGAACTCAATAAATACCACTTTGCTGCAAAAGATTTATTTTGGAAAGACTTCTTTTGGTGCCGAGCTTCAATGTTAGAATTCAGAGTTGGTATTTCATCCATCAATAAAGAAATTTCGAAGCTTTATGATACATAATTCAGAAATTTATTTTAAGCTTTTCAGTTAAGCAGAAAGGGGGGGTGGGCACATTTGTTTCTTGTTTTTGTTGCACCTGCTAAGTCAAATAACAAGTGAAAGTAAATCTAAATTTGGAAATCAAGTGAAACGAATGATCCAAGAGGGGATACCATCTGTCAAAGGGGGGAAAAAGACACAGAGATCTGGAAAGAGACTAAGAAAATGTGCAAATATTAGTTAAAAAAATAAGGAATGCTTTAAATTCATTAATGTTTCCTGTTTATGAATTGCCATGGTTTAGCAAATGTCAATGACGAGGAGGGCCCTGTGTTAAAGAGGGGAGATAGATTCCTCATTCCCGAAGATACTGCCAGTCATGGGTTTTTCTGTGCTGTTACTCCAGTGTCAACACCAGACTGTAGAACCAAGATTCTCCATTGGAATTATGCTCCTAGTAACAAGGTCTTCACTTCCAGCCTTCCAGCCGGTGTGCAACACGATGCAGAACCCTAGAGCTCAGGGCTGCACACCCTGAAGTTACCCTTTAGGAGGAATCCCTTAGTGGGAATGCCAGGATTTAGGCTGAAACCCAAAGGAGCAAGAGGGACGAGGCAGGAGGACCTGGACCTACCAAGACCCCCTTTGGACTGCAGATAACTGATGACAACATCTTGGGAGAGTGGCTGCCCACTGAAGAGGACCCTGAGAAAGAAAATAACATGGGAAGCTGGGAAGGGGGAGGGGCAGCGGAGAAAGGGCAAAGTTGAGATGGTGTTTTCCTTGAGTGAATGCCTTTCAGAACTAAGAACAGACTGTGGCTGTCTAACATGCTGCTCTATGAACACTGCTGGGCCCTGAAGTCCTAGTTTTGAATCCATTTTTTTTCCCTTTAGGGTTGTGAGTAGAGGGAGAAACTGACCCTGTGTTCTCCCCCATGACACAAGTCACTGTCATTATGGCTTTCATATCAAATATCTGTTTCCCTTTGTTCCAATTATCTGATCAAATTTACGTTCAGAGGTTAGACTCGCAAACATCAAAGCACCACAAATGCGTGTGACATCTAGTGACACTGGGTTGAGAAATGCCAATATAAATACCATATATCAAATTACCATTGTTTCACACTGGGATAAAAAGGGGGTGGTGGTGGTGGAAGTGGTTTTGGGGTGGGGAAGAGTTGTTCTGGAAAGAAATGAGGGAAAGAGCAGAACCGATCTCAAGCAGCCGAGTGGTGGAGCTGAAGGTATGTGACCCTACGATCTCGCAGGTAGCGGCCAGAGTGGCTGTCTGCTAATGCCTCTTGGCAAAGGAAATGGGAACCAAGCGCGATGGCTGGCGCGGGCGACGGTGCGTTGATGGTCACGGCAGGCTGGGAACGACTGGTTTCTGTTGAGCTTGAGGCCGCACATGTTCCGATTCTCCAGGAGAAAAGTTCCCACGCACAATGGAAGTGTCACGAGCTGCCGAGACGGTTCAGTACTCTTCCTGCTGCTGGGGCTGCTGGTCGTGGGCTTGCTCCTCTGCTTCCGGCTCTTCTGTGTGGCCCTCCTGTGGGGCAGGGAAGATGTTTCAGCTGAAATAATTTACTGTGTGAGGCCCTCCAGGGTCCCAGCCCGTGGCCACCGTGCAGCCTGGTAACTTCGAGCTGTGGAGAGCACCAGGCTCAGGCACAACTCCCCATGTGAATGTCTCCCAGCTCCTAGGAGCCGACATGCACACATGGATGCCTTCAAGAAAGATCATTCTAGAAAGCACAGCTATAGAGCTTCGGGTGCCAAACATTTCTTCCAACTACTTTGGAAGGAAATATTCATAGAAGACATTACGTACCTTCCTACCTTCTGTAAAGAGTAAACTAAGCACAATAACTCTGCAGCATCATGAGGACAGGTGAACCAGCAGGGACATAAAGCAGGACCCCAGGCCTCTAATGTGTCGGATGGATGGTTGCCCCTACACTAACAGCCCATGATGCAGTGCTTCTGATCCATGTCCTATTTCTTTCCTTGATGCTACTCTTCGTGCCTGGTAGTGTCTGTCTGAAGCTGACCCATTATAATTTGTTACTAATCTGTGTGGGCATAGATACCAGAAGAAGCAAGGGCAACTTGTTAGACTTTCCTAAGGGGAGGAAAGGATAACAGCCACATTTGGTGGGCTGCCCTAGGCAAAGAGGCCCCTTGCCAAGCGCTCAGGGGCTTGAGGTCCTTCCTGCTCACCTTCTGTTCACTGACTGCAAACCAGACAGCGAGGTGCTCCTCTGCTCCCGATGCCCTATTTATTCATTTGCCTAACCCAATGAAGCATATTGTGAATACCAACTTAGCCACAGCTGCAAATTCTTTCACTTTTTGACTTCACAAAGAATAATTAGCTCTATTACCCGAGCCAAAAGAATGAAGCTGATCAACAGCAGCTAACTGCCCTCTACCCACCCCATAATGGCACAAAGCTTTGTGGTGCAGTGTGGCTTGTGTACTGGCACACACAGGTGTGTGCAAGTCCTCTCTCACCTGGCGCGTGGACTCCTGACCACCCAAACCCGTCCTATCCTGTCTGGCCCCTATTCCCTGTGGCCCAGGACAAGTCTGTCAAGCTCCAGTTCAAGTACAGTATATATGCTCAGCTCCCTGTTCCCTGAGCCAGAACGCTGACTCCCTATCCTGCAGCACTTTGTCCTCCCTGTGCTATAAAACTGACTTGGAATCTTGTTTGTCTTGAACCTCTGGCCTCCTCCACTGGATCCTGAGGTTCCTAAAGTTGGGGTTGGGGCCTCATTCAACTGTGTCACATCTCATTTGCTATAGCATTCAAAACATGCTAAGCTGGGCGTGGTGGCGCACGCTTGTCATCCCAGTACTTGGGAGGCGGAGACCGGAGGATCCGGGTTCGTGGCCAGCCTCAGCTACTTAGTGAGGCCCTCCGCAACTTCGTGAGACCCGGTTTCAAAATAAAGTATAAAAAATAGGGCCGGGGGTGTAGCTTGGAGGTAAAACGCCCCTGGGTCCAATCCCCGGTACTGCAAAAAAAAAAAAAAAGAAAAGAAAAAAAAGATTTCAAAATATGCTGTGTCGAGAGGAAGAAATCAGAGGATTCAAGAACAGATGACCAAGACTATCAGCCAAGGTCACACACTGAGTCTTCTCTGAAAGGCAGGATAATGTCAAGGTTATGAGCGTGGACTCTGGGGTTTACATCCTGGCTCCACTGTTTACCAGCAGTGAGACTCTGGGCATGTAACATAACTTGCTCTGTGCCAGTTTTCTTGTCTGTAAAATGAGGGCTACCAAGAGTACTCATGTCACAGAGTTTTCAGTAGGTTCCACTGATCAATGAATCCAACAGAGAAGAGTTAAAATCCACAGAGTGCCTGGAGGAGTGTTTGGTACTTGGTAAATATAAATGTGAGCCATGATTATGATTTCTTAGTGGGAGAAATAACTTTTTGGAATACATACAAGAAGCACAAATAATTTTTTTAAAAAAGAAACCCTCTCTTTCTGTGACAACCAGCAGTAGAAAGTGACATCATATTGAAGACCTGTGTTCAAATTCGGCACTGTCCCTTACTGGCTCCATGCCAGTGGGCACACGATTTGGTAAATGTGAGCTCTCCTCACACCCATGTCATCACTACTTTCATGGTTCCACCTCTGAAAGGTTAAGGCCCAAGATCCTCCTCTCTCTGACCACTTCCTACTGCCGTTCTGACTCTGGAACTCTTAATTCCTTAACTGCAGGTGTTCCTTTGACCTCAGGGTACAGAGTCCAGAGTCAGTGGTGCCAGGTGGTCCCTGGAGCCCCTGGGCATGCTGTGGCTGTGTTCTCAGAATCCTCTGCCACCACTGCTTGGCACAGGTGAGGGTGGTCCTCTTAGCTCATGAAGTTAGTTAGAAACCTTGGCTGACAGTGGCACTCTCGTGGGGAGGAGAAGACTCCTTCTTGTTTTGTGCTGGGGTGGTACTCCCCTCTTGTCCAAGAGTATGGAGGAAACGTGTGGTAGGGATTCAACAGGAATGCTGCATGGGAGCTACCAGCATCCTGTCCGTCCCTGGCTCCTCTACACTGGGAGAACACTGCTCCTCCTTGAAGCCTCTCCCCCGGACTTTGCCCCACATTAATGGCTCCTCTCTCTAAGCTTTGCAAACCTCTCTCTCTTCATTACATTGCCGAGGCTGGTCTCAACCTGTGATCCTCCTGTCTCAGCCTCCCAAGTACTGGGATTACAGATGTGCGTCACCATGTTCTGTTATAGGGTGCACTGCAGACTTGTGCGTGTTCCTACCTGGTGACTATAGGCTCTCTCTAGCCCTGCCCTCGTGGGTTAGGGGTGTTGCTTTATTCATCATGACCTAACTCTTCAATCTAGTGTGGTGGTGTCTGGATTGTATCACTCCAACTTCTGCTGGCCTAAAGTCTGCTTTTCTTAAATAATTGTTTTTGTGCATGTTAGACTGCTGAAGGGAAGATCTCAGAAATGAGGATCTGGTTTACATTTTACAGAAAAGCTTGTCACAGTTAACTGTCAGGAGTTAACTGTGGGATAATGGAATTAACTAAGAATTGAAAGTTGAAAGACTTGGATTCAAGTAATTGTTGAGCATAACAAGCTGCGGGACCAGGAACCCCCTAGAAAAGACCCCTCTCAGTCCTCCTTTCCAAACACATTGAACGAGGGGGTGGGTCTGTGGCCCTGGTCCATGGCTCTATGGTCCCCAGCTGGCCAGGGGCAGCTCCCCACGCAGCAGGCTAAAGTCCCAGCCACAGGAAACCACCGTGATGTCATACATCTGCAGGAACTGCAGGCCCCAGACCACGCTTATTGGGCAATATCAGCATAAACAGTGAACGTCCCAAGTTATCAATGGATGGCTAGAGCCTGGGGTGCAAGTTAAGGCAGTTGAAAGTCTGGTAGCATACATCTGTAAATCTGAGATGTTATTCGAGAGCACCCAGTCCCTACAATGCTATCACAGGTTCCCAGAAAAAGAAAAAAGATCTTTTTCTTCTGGCCCACATGAGAATGACAACCTTAAAACCACATGTGAGTAGAAGGAGGCAAAACCTGTGGCAGATATGGGACTGATGCACTGACAGGCAACCCACTTAAGACTAATATTTCCGCATCGACCCACTGCATCTCTCTCAGTGCTTAGCGGGGAGTGATGTTATAATTCCTATTAAAATCATTAGAAAGAGAAGCAGGTTGGAAGACAGTGCTGAACAAGGGTCTTGGCCACTTGTTCAGGACAATGGGGGCAACAGAGGGAGAAGGGGTCACCCAGAAGTTTGATGGCTCCTGCTTCCCAGGGGTCGCACTCAGCGTCGCCTCCCTGTACTCACGCCAGCCGTGGCCCACTGTTCTTTCCTCTCTGCTCTAGTCATGCAGTGTCCTCCTGCCTGAAAAATACTCCCTATCTCAGTTCTCTTCACTGTTGACCTTCCCAGTCACCCTTCAACATCCAACACAAAAGCCATCGCGTCTTTGCTTGGCCCTCCACACGGCTTCTCTGTGCTCCCCACACACGTTTCTTTATGTCTCCACTATTGCATTCGTTATAATCTGACATATATTGCAGTCAGCTGTGTCCCTGTCTCCCTTTCTCCCTGGGACCGTGAGCTCTTCTGAGGGGTTGAGTCTTTTTCTATATATCTAGTGCTTAGTCCAGTGGAGTATAGAAACTCTCCAGCAACAGATAAACTGCCTAAATCCAAAAAGTGCTGAGGAGAAAGAAAGTCTGGAGGTCATTTTAAAAGTGGCTTCTGTGATGGTGCCTCAGGAAATAAGCAACAATTTCTAAGTGGCTGCACCTTGATGATAGACTCCATACGGAGCAGGTGGCCAATGACTAAGCCCAGACACCTGTGGCCCCAAGTTAGGTGTGGAGGGAAAAGATAATGAGAATGATGAGAGGCACTGGATGGCCTGGAAACTTCCATTAGGTTTTTATACCTGGGAACTGAACTCCCAGCTAGATTTTTACGTCTTCCAAACATCCTATTCTGGTACTACTTGAGACTATGAGAATCAGAGACCAGTCATCACCAAATAAAAGCAGTAAGTCATCACTTAGGGGAAGAGACCCTCCTGCCCCCTGCAAACATCCCTGCCTGAAATGTTGACCCAAGTTCATCTAGTTTAACTGAAGAACATACACAATCATCTGGCCTTTAATTCCTCGGCACCTCTCCCGTCTCCAAGAGGGCTCTGGGAAAGACAGACAACCAGCAATCTCAGATCTGTACACAGTCGCACCAAGAGTATCTTGAACAAAGTGCTGCCATTTCTTCCCAGACACCATGCACATCAGACCTGCACGCGGTGCAGAGCTCAGGAATGGTCTGAAAATAGGACACAGTGTCAGGGGTGAGCACGGTGGGGCAAAAAGCAATTCAGAGAGCTGGGGGTGGGGGTGTGTTGCAGCCATCTGCTTGCACATCTGTTCAAAGGTGATGTCTTTCCAGACCATGAGACGCAGAGGTGGGTGGGGCAGGGGCAGAAGCTTTCTTAAGGCTCGCCTCCCCATGTAGAACCTGGCTGTGCGCCCGCGAGGTTGCCTCAGACGCAGGACTCATTCCTCAGGGAGGAAGGCCAATGCTGAAGGCTTTAAGCTGTATGGTAAGATTCCCTGAGCCTCAAGCAGGGCAGGCAGAGGGAGAGTCCACAAACTGCTCCCAAGCCCTGCGTTGTTATGGTCAATACAGAATGTCCCCTGAGAGTTCAGCCTTGGTATAGTTGTCATGAGAGCTGTAATCTTATCAGTAGATAAGTCCATTATAATCCTCAGACTACCTGGGTTTCCCATTGTAATGGATTTATCTAAATGGTAACCTAGGCCAGTGGGGTGTGGCTGGAGAAGGTGGGTTGCTGGGGGTGCGGTTTTAGGGACTGTGCTTGTGTCTTTGAATCCCCTAGCTTGCTTGCCTTTCTTGTTTTGGTCTCCATGATGTGAGAGCAGAGCCTTGCTCTCTCCCTCTCTCTGCTTCCCGCTGCCACGCTGTGAGATCCAAGACCATGGCCTCACGTGAACGGAACCTGGAATCTCCACGAAACTGTGAGCAGATAAACCTGCCTTCCTCTAAGCTGTGTGGTCAGATGCTTCGGATTATAGCAGTGAGGATGTTGACCAAGGTGCACGGCTACCTCTGTAAGCAGTCGCACATACATGTGTGTCTGCATGCTTGCAGCATGGTATACAGAAAGCACGCAGCACGGCGTCCAGGTGCACAGCAGCCTCTCCTTTCCATAGAGAAATTAAGGCCTTGGCCTTGGGTATTATCACATTCTAAGCAAGAACCCCTGGCACATTCCAGATCAAACACCTTATTCTCTATAGAAACTGCAGTGTAGCCCGATGTGTCTCTTGTTTTCCAAACACAGAGTTGTAATGAAATAAATCCTGGAACCAGAAAAATTAAGCCAGCAACTGCATCTGAAGAGTTCTGCTCTGGTAACCTGCACACACAGTTTAAGTCTATTTTCTCTCCCAGATTCAAATTGCCTGGTTACTCTAAATAAATATAAATGTAAATCTCTTCTTGGATTTTGGGTAGTCCTTAGCATACACATATGTGGCAATGCCAAGGACTCTCTCTCCCTCCTTACCACATTTCTATTTGATGACAGCTGCGCAGTGCCAGCGATGACAAGGTCATCTCTGAAGCCCTGGTAGCTTCAGAAAAGGTACAAACTAGCCTGAAGAAAATGGACATTCTCACAGATGCTGACTTAGATGGATGTGTATGCCCAGAGAAAGAGGTCAGGGCAAGACTTTTGGAGGTGCAAACCAACGAAATGAGACAAGGGAGTTATCTGGAGAAAATCCAGGGAGGCATCTATTTCCTTCTTCATGCACAGAGTGTGTTCGACAAGATTTAAGTACACAGGCTATTTTGAAGTTTTCCCTAGATGGTATGACCGTATTTCTCCCTGTCCCATGGCATCCAATATGCGAAGAGGGGGTAACAGAGTCCTGAAGATCTAACGCTCTGTAGCACATAAACCTGGGTTCAAATCTAGTGCTGGAACTTATTAACTGGTGTTGCGAGGCAAGTAACTTCATCTGTAAAATGTAGGTAAGTAACAGTACTCACTGATAGGGATGTGGTTAGAGTGAGAAATGTAAACAGAACATGAATATAGTATCTAGTGCATGTTAAATGTTCAATAAATGTTACTACTATCATGACCCAATTTAAAAGGCGGTACAAGGGCTGGGGGTATAGCTCAGTGGAAGAGCATGTGCTTAGCTTGCACGAGGCTCTGGGTTCAATCCCCACTCACCCCCAAAAAGCCAAGACATAACTTGGGCTTGGAGAAGGGAGAACATGAACTCAGGATTCAGACTACCTGCTCATGAACTTGGGAAAGGAATTTAACCTCTCCACTGCCTTAGTATTCCCCCCTCTGAAAAATGGGCTGGCTCCATATCTACCAAGTAGAATTTTCAAGAGAATTAAAGGAGCTAGTAAATGAATTTACATAAATCCCTTGGTGGCCCTTCTCCATCAAGCCCTATCACAGGTGTTGGAGAAAAGGACCGAACAAACTCAGTATTGAGACTGCCGAGGCTTTAAAAGACTTCTCCCCCTGCGTGTCTGCATCTGCGTCTTGGCTGTGCTCATACCACACGGCTCCGTGAAGGCCATGGGCAGCAGGCAGCATGGTGTGCCGGTGTGGTGGCCGGTGTGGCAGAGCACAGCTCAGCGGTCATCTAGGTGCAGTGCCTGAAGTCACACCCAGGAAGCAAAAGCTCTCACCCAGCCTCCCAGTCCTCAGCCAGGAATTTGGTGGCTTCATTGGAGCTCAAGTGACAGTGCTCCTGTGCAAGGACACTCTAAGATCTGGCTTAGAATTGGAAGAATTTCCCTCCTGCTGGAAGGGCAGGGCTAGGAGGAAGAGGGAGCCTGCCTGCAGCCTGGCTCCTGCGGGGCCTTCCCACAGGCTGCAGCCCTCTTGCTCAGCCTCGCAGTGCTGCGCAGACCACATCCAATTTGGCCTCAAACAAGCCAGTGAAGACAATAACTAATTGATCCAGTGCCAGGCAGACTACAAAGTGAGCAGAACACACAGGATATTGCGTACATGCCCCATGTGGTCACAGACACACAGCAAACCAGCCTTAAGCTTCTTCCTCAGACTGGAAAACGTTCAGAACCATGTTCTGTTAAGCCATCAGGGCCTCTGGGGCCTAATCGGGCAGATTCCCAGGGCTACAAAATTTACATTCTGAGCTACTTGTAACCAAGAAAGAAGTTTAAAAAGAATATCACAGGGAGAAGCCAGGTGCATGGCACACATTTGTAATCCCAGTACTTGGGAGGCTGAGATAGGAGGATTGTAGGTTCAAGGCTAGCATGGGGTAACTTAATGAGACCTTACTTCAAAATGAAAAACAAAAAGGGCTGGGGGTGTAGGTCAGACAGAATGACCCTAAGTTCAATTACCAGTGCCAAGGTGGGAAAAAAAAATCAAGGGAAATGATAAAAGTGATGGAGAGTTTTTACCGTTTAGGAGCATTTCATTGCTGGGATTTTAAGTCATAAAGGGAGTAAACAGCTGGAATAAGACGAAGTCAACTCGCTGGTGGCTTGCTACATTCTGTGGAAATATGAACACACCTGCAGCCCCAGCACACTGTCCTGTGAGCATCTGCCGGCCTTTGGGTCAAAGAGACCAGAACACTTCCACCAGCTTTGATCCAACTAAGGAGAAGCTGGAAACCCAAGCCTTGGTCTCTGGCCTCCCACAGCTCAGCTCTGCAAAAGGTAAGGCTCCACTGGGCTCTCCCTCCCAGCCCAAGCCGACTGGGGTGACTTGCCCCCCATTCTCAGCCATTTCTCCGGGCCCCTCCCCTTGCTTCTTGAGGTCATCATTCCCTCTGCTCCTCACACCTGCTTTTCATCACATCCTGGGTGTCCCTTGGCACACTCGCTCATGAGCAGCAACTCTGGTGGCAGGTCCCTCCCCACAAAGGAGGCCTTCCAGAAATCTTTTCAGCAAAGGGCTGTCCTGCATTTCTGGTCTGTCCTGGCCACGAGTAACCAAAACAACTAGTTATGAAAAATATCTAGATTCTTTTCTCCTTTAACCACACTCTAATCTTTCATGAAGAGAGAAGAGCCCTTCTACAAATTCTTACTGCTCATTTTCTCAGAGAGCTGAAAACCTCCTGGGATTTGGCTGTGTATGTGTGATTTCTCAGTTAAAGCCCCCACCCCTACGTCCCTTACCAGATTAATGTATGGATGCATGTCCCATAGGTGTGGGTCAATGGATCTTGATGATACTAATGCTTATTCCTCAGGGAATATCGAGTGCACTAGTTGAGCTATAATCCTTACTGAGGCCCCAGGGAAGTGTCCTAAGGCTCGTGGATCCAACGCACTCTGACCAAGAGAGTGGTTTTGGACGCAGGAGTCGAGAGCTCCTCCCACTTACGGGTTCATCTGAAGCGTAGAGCACTTCCATTAGTCGCTGCACGAGGTCGTCGTTTTCCTGCCCATGTTCTTGGCAGAGAAGCTCAATCTCTCTCAACTTCCCAAAGTAGAAATCCCTCTCCTTTTCCACACCTTCAAGGGCAAGTTTTAATGAATGTACCTGTGAGAGAGTGAGGATGGAGAAGAAAACCCGAAAATATAGAATAAGAAATAAGTGACCAATTATGCCTATGCATAAGGACCCCAAACAAATACAGAGATGCAGAAATAACTGACATGCAAGTCTCAGTGAGAAGCAACGGGCTGTCATCTGAGCTTGAGTCTGGGCCAGAACATCCGATCTCAGGAGCACACCGGCCACTCCCTTCCACGAGTGTGTATCCCGGGGTTGGAGCGATCCTTCTGCTTGCCCAGGAGAGGAACCTTTCCTCTCCTGCTAACACTGGCTGCACCAGATCTTTCCCCTAACTTGTTGCTATGATCTCCAAGTTGGTGTCTCCCTCCAAATCCATATGTTAAAATCCTGACTCCCAGTGTGATGGTATGAGGAGGAGTAGCCTGTGGGAGGAAGCAGGTCCTCGGGGTGGAGCCTCATGAATGGATGGGATTAGTGCTCTTATAAAAGAGGCTCGAGGATGCGCATTAATCCTTCCAGCACATGCAGACACACTCAGAAGGCGCCATCTATGAGGAACAGGCCCTTAGGAGACCCTGCATCTGCTGACGCCCTCACCTTGGGCTTCCCAATCGCCAGAACTGTAAGACATTTCTGTTGTTTACAAGCCATCCACAGTTTATGGTATTTTGTTCTCATAGCCTGAATGGATTAAAACACTCTATCATAATCTAGAGGGAAGGGAGATGAGAATGGGAGGAGTGAGGAGGAGAGGAGAGAGAGATTTGAGGGTGGTGATTTAGATTATTCTGAGGACCTTTCCTCCAATCACTTGCAATGAAAATGACCCTTAGGTTTTGATCCCTTCGAAAATGATATTGAGCCAAAGTGGGCAAATGCTCTTCTGAGAAATTGGGTCTTGGTACACAAGGAAAACTACGTGAGTCTGAAAGCCTGGCTGTGTGGCTCTAACTTCTCTAGCTCTGGCTTGGGGTGTGTGAGAAAGGTGGGAAGGCAAAGCTCCCTCAGCCCCTCGCTCCTAAATAGCTCTCACTCCCTTCTTTCCCCTTGATGCTGATACATGGACTTTCCAGCTCATCAGGGTGGTTGCCCCAGCGATGGGGAGGAGCCAGTGGTCTAGACATGGCTGGATAGTGGTGGCACCCAGGGCTGCGAAAGAGATGCTTTCAAACCTCAGGCTCCACGCTCCTCTGGACACAGCAGCAACACACAGGCCCAAACTGTCTCTCTGTTCTTGGTCTCTGAGAATCTCCCAAAATTTTTTTTATCTTTTGTTCATCTATATTTATATAGAGTATACTAAGTGGTAAATTAAGTCTTTCATGGTCCTCTGCAGGTAAATCTCTCTGAATATACTGAAAATCACCCTAACAGAATTTTCAAAAATTGTATTTTAAATGCAAAATTTCCTTCACTGTCTAGTAATCCTGGGCCTTTGGACATGTTATTTATCTATCTGGAAGTAATTGATTTATCCAAACACATACCAAGCATGTGAGCATCCGGCCCTTCTTGGGCACCTGGCAAACTCAGCTCCACCCTGGAAGTGTCAGGAATACAGCTCCTCAGTGTTGACCCCACTGACATCCTCATGTAGCTACTCACAAAGCCAGGGAGGTTCCATTTGCAAACTTTCATCTCTCTTTTGTGCGTGTGCACACGTGTGGTGTGTGTGTGTGTGTGTGTGTGTGTGTGTGTGTGTGTGGTGCTGGAGATTGAACCCAGGGGTATTCTACCTCTGAGCTATACCCTCAGCCCTTTTTATTTTTAATTTCTATTCTAAAACAGGGTCTTGCTAAGTTGATGAGAGTTTCACTAAGTTGCTGAGGCTGGTCTCAAACCTGCAATCCTCCTGTCTCAGCCTCCCAATTACTGGTATTACAGGTGTGCAGTACCACACCTGGTGCAAACTTTTAACTCTTATTTCTATTAATACTATACTTGGGCCGGGCGTGGTGGCGCACGCTTGTAATCCCAGTACTTTGGGAGGCAGAGACCGGAGGATCCGGGTTCACGGCCAGCCTCAGCTCTCTCTCTCTCTCTGTCTCTCTCTCCTTAGTGAGGCCCTCCACAACTTCGTGAGACCCGGTTTCAAAATAAAGTATAAAAAATAGGACCGGAGGTGTAGCGCGGAGGTAGAACGCCCCTGCGTTCAATCCCTGGTACCGCAAAAAAAAAAAAAAAAAAAAAAAAAAAAACTATACTTGGATCATTTGCAAAAACTGAAGGCAACCAGCCTGAATTTCAGAAAGAAGAAAATCCTTTTGCTCTAGAAATCCTTTCCTACTCCAAATCAACCAACCCCTGCTCTGGGCTTAGCCACAGACTCCATCTTAGCTTGGGCTGGTGCTAGCAGATGGATCCACGAAGGTGAGTCACACCCTGACTTACCAGCTCCCTCCACATCAGGCAGGAACAGGCAACCCACAGAAACGGGGGTTCCCACTTCTTGAGAGTGCTCTGGTTTGTACAGTGAGCAGGCAGCTGAGGCCTGTGAAGAAATACTCAGCCCTACAGGGCTCTGATGGTATTCCAGATATGTTAGGTGAGAGGCACTCAGCTATAAACAACCCTTAGTAAAAACTGACAGCAGCTAGGTTGTAGATGAAAGATCAACTGGCAAGTAAGATCCCATTTTCATGGTCCTGCTCAGAGACTGACACTGGCCTCATCCCTCACATGTCCTGGTCCCCCCTTCCCCCACCAGTAGTCCCTGAGTCCAGCACTTCCCGCTGGCTAATCCACTGTTCAGAAAAAGTTCCTAATTATTTTATATCTTTTCCTCCCCTACATCTTTGATTCACTTTTATCACTAGAACTATGTAGTACACTGTTACTTTTGTAGTATGTCATGGGAGATTGCCTGAATAGAGGCATAAGGCCAAGTGTGTGAAAATTCTGAGGGTTTATGGCACTTGTCACTTTCTCTATTGCTACCGAATTCACACTTCTGCCTGGGCATCTGCACTGGGCCTCTCCTCGTCCCAGGCGCTCTGGGTTCCAACACGGTGATGCCTGTGTGGCCGCCCATCAGCCTCAGGGGGCCTCTTGGAAGTGTCAAGGACAGAAAACAGAGGGAGCAATCACAGATCACCAGGGAAACAGAGCTGGAGTAAGTGCTCAGTGAACATCTGGTGAACGAAGGACTCTGAATTGAGGGAGTCCCACCTCACCTCTGAGGAACGGGGTGGGGGGCATGCATGGTCCTTAATGTGAAGGTGTCGGGGGCAAGAAGGGGGAGTGAGACCTCTTGGAAGGAGTGAAGGAATTCTAACAGAGAAGCAAGGCCAGTGTGCCGTTCCTCTCTCTCTCTCTCTGTCCTCTCTAGAGTGGCTTTCTGGACGACAGGAAGATTTAGCCAAGACACTGTGGAGGTCGGGGATGGGAGTCTCTGGGTGATTTGAGAGTTAATGGGAGTCTAGAGCCAGCTCCGAGGAGAGGAAGCAGGCTGGCTGGCAAAAGCTGTCAGGGACAGAGGGACAAGGAAGGACCCCACAGTTTCCATGTGGTTTTGGGAGAAAGTGCTGGAAACCTGGGTGTGGTTGAGGGAGAAGACAGGGAGGAGAGGAGTCACAAAGAACATGAGAAGACAAATGTATCAAAAGCATGTGAGTTCTTTGGGAGAAAAGAATCATAAATCCAAAGGGTTGTGGACCCATGAGGTCCTCTCTAGGTTCAAGCCAATTCTCTCGGAGCCTCAGGTGTGTGGCCCGAAGCTCGTTATTGCTGTCCTCACTGCCTTTTTATCTGAGAAGTCATTACTGGAAACTCTTTGGGCTCAAACTGAGAATACGCAGGCAATTAGAACATCCTACAGTTTCTAAATCAAAGTGCTACCCACCAGATGACTTAAGGTTTTAACCTTTTTCATTAAAGTGATCAGAATTTTAAAGAAACGCTCTAGTTAAGCAACTGCCTGCTTTTTAGACTGGATGCTTGATTGCAAATATACAATTATCTCAAAAACTGTTTCCAGACTCTTGCTGGCTCATCAAGAAAAAGATTAATCACCAGGACTGGCCCAGTGAGTGGCTGGTTGGGAATAGCCCAAGGGCCTGGAGTCCAGGCTCCTGTCGCAGTGGTGGAGGAGCCTAGATGAAAGCTGCCAGTGCACTTGGGGCGGGTGGGTGGGTTTTGAAGTGGGCCTTGCACTCTCCATTGTCTTATTACTTTTAAACTATGTATAATCTTAGGCAAAATTAGCTATTGCTAGTTAGAAAACATACCTAGCTTTTATATTGGAAATTTCAAAGCCATACTGTATTTGTGAAGAGCTGTTAGATAAAAAAAGTTCTACTTAAAACAGCTACAAGTCCGGCATAGTGGTGCATGCCTGTAATCCCAGTACTTGGGAGGCTGAGAAAGAAGGATCAAGGCCAGTCTCAGCAACATAGACTCTCAGCAACCTAGAGAGAGACCGTGTTTCAAAATAAAAAATAAAAAAGGGCTGGGGGTGCAGCTCAGGGATAGAAAGCCCCTGAGTTCAATCCCCAGCACCAAAACAAACAAACAAACAAACAAGCAAGCAAGCAAGCAAACAGCTAGCTATAGCCTTTTAGATTCCCTCAACTGTGGGTTCAGTGCTCCTGTGGCACCCAACTTCACCATTGTGGAAGATTGTGTGTGTGTGTGTGTGTGTGTGTGTGTGTGTGTGTGTGTGTAAGACCCAGGGCCTCATGCATGCTAGGAAAGTGCTCTACCACTGAGCCACACCCTGAGCACCAAGTGTGGGTTTTTGTTTCACTTGAATAACTGTGTGCAATTGCTGTCTGTAAGTTCTGAAGGAAGGGACAGTACTTAATCTTGCTACAGTTATATTACTAGCATTAAGCACAGTATCTGTCACTTTAAAAAGGCTCAACGAATAGTTGCTGAAAGAAAGGAAGGAAGGAGGGGGGAGAGGGAGACACCCTAACCCTAAAGCAGCCTTTAACATGATCTAGACTGGCCAGAAGTGGGCAGGATAAACCATGGTCTAGCCTGAGCTCAGGATGGCCATGAGGTATTGGGGGGAGGAGAGCAAGGCTGAGTCACTGTCACATCTCAATGTCTAGTTTTGCGATTTGTGACTAGCACCTTTTATTCAACACAGTCTCCTGACTGCACCTTCCTGAGCAGTTCCTTTTATTCTTACTTGCTTGAAACCACTGATTTGGCCTCACTTTCCCTCCCTTCTCTCAGGCCTGTAGGGGTCTGCCTCTCCACCCCTCCTCATGCCACTGCTCCCAGGGACACACGCTCGTTACCTGCTCGTTAAGCTGTATGACCTGTGTTTCTAAATCTTTATCAGATTTGGATGCTGAGCCGCTGGATGAAGCCCTTTTGGCAGATGAGGGGCGAGATGGTGTGGATCCTGGTTTAGATGCTGGACTTGATTTAGCCGCACCTGAAAGCAACCAGAATAAATTATAAATATTGGTGACATTAAACATGATTTTTTTAGACATAGAGCAAATGTATGATATAAAATTAGCTTACTAAAAAGTATAAGGGATCCAGTGATTCCTTCCCATTACAAAAGGAGCACAAATACACTGACTTATCAAAGCCAATCATTGTGCTGAGCATGGGAAGGAGGGGAGGGAGAGGGAATGGGTGGGACCTGGGGGAGGGCTCAATGAGTACTGTGTGCATGTATGCCTCTATCATCCTGAACTTCAACAAGATGTATGATTATAATGCACCAATAATAATAAAAAAGTGACATGATTAAACCCCAGTGTTGTCTTGGTCTTCGTCAACTCACTTAACTTGTGTGAGAACAGTTTCTTTCTCAAGTAATGAAAGGTATATGCAGTAGTCCCTTTTCCCTCCACAGATAAAGAGTAATAGCTACAAAGAGACTATAAGTTTTTTAAGAGGAAAGGTTTTAGATAATCTCAAATTATTACCCTAATTGAGTTTGAGTTACCCTAATTGAGTTTTTGCAAACAAAAGACTTTATTACCCTAATTGAGTTTTTGCAAACAAAAGACTTTATGATAAATTAATACTTTAGGAGAAACATCGGGGCAAACGTATGTTTTTTCCTCTTTTAATATATTTCCTAGCTTCAGCCACTGAAAGATCCTAAGAGCCATGGCATCTCCACGATCAGTGAGTGCTCCTGATACCCCAGTCTTGGTTTCTAAATGTTTCTCTGTAATAAAAGAGTTTCTGGAGAAATCACTGATCCAGGGGCCAGAAAGGGCGTGTAGAAGGTGAGCCTAGGACACCTTCAAAAACAAGGATGTGCGCAAGGATGACTGACTGTCCGTGGACCCAGGGACCTGCGGGAAGCGGTCCTAACTAGCAGCACTAGGACAGTTGCATATCAGGAAAAATGATAGCTATAATTTATTGTAATGCATTAGATATGTAAAAATCCAGGGGAGGGAGAAGGGAAGGAGGAAGAACAAGAATATGATGATCATATCAGAACACTGACAACCAGTAAATGTTAGAGCTAGAAAAAAACTCACAGCTTTGCAACATCCGTAACTAATAGTCAATTCCCCAAAGGCTCTTCAATGCACACTAAAATATTAGATGAGCTTTTAGGGAACAAGATATTCCCATGTGTCAAGGTATTACCTTATAAATTACTATAAAAGGGAAAGTATAACTTTACAAGGGGGAGTTCTAGGGGTCAGCACCTTATCCAAGTGATCTGCTGAATATTGCTAACAATGGCATAATTTTCTTTTTAAAGTGAGCACTCATATCAGGTAAGACTCCACCTATTTGGCACTCAGCTCACAATGGACTCACCATCTAGAACATGGCACAGACCTGGAAACAGCTTCTGTGGTCAACACAGAGGCTACGCGGTACATGAGAAGAGCTTACGTGATTCATGGGTTAAGAACTCTGGGCCATTCCTGGGAACCTGCCCTTTCCCCCATTCTGTACACAGTCCCAGGGAGGGGGCAGCGGACTGGTGTAGCTGTTCCCTCTATGTGCTCCCCCTGGCCGGATGCTCCACTGCAGCCCCCCTCCCCGCCCTTCTAGAAGGTTCCTGGAGGGCAAGGAACTGCAACCCTATTGCATCGCACAATGCTTAGTGGAAAATACATTTGGTGAAGGAACAAATGTTTACATAAATACATGAACAAGCAAATCAAACTTGTTTATGTGGTTTTCAGATTTACAGTTTATTTCCAACTTTATAGCTTCCAATTTTTCTGTTTTCTGACAGATTAGAAGGAGGCAAGGGCTTATAAAGGCAGGTATGTGACAGCAGTTACAAGTTTCAACCAATACCTTAATTACAAAGTAGCCAACAGGGAGGCTATAAAGCTTATATTTGTGTCTTCCGGTGCCTGGAGTCATTAGTAGCAGATACAAGTCACACACCCTTGAGAAGCAGTGGCAGCGCCACCACCTTTAAATACACACCTCTCTTTTAAGGCGGTTGGAGTAATCTTCTTTAAAAAATACAGGGAAATGCCCAATATGCCTTAAAGTGAAAATATTAAGTTGGGAATGACTTAAAATAGTCTGCATATTCAAAGGCCCTGCAAATCTGCAGGGCCCTGGAAACCTCATCTCTGCATGAGAACGTCCCAAGGATTCTAGAGCGCTGTGGCTTGCTCATCTGTGATGGGTACACGGCTGCAAGGACCCTTCGTCTCAGCAGAAGCACACCCGAACACTCCTGGAACTTTCCTTCTGTGTCCCACTGAGCAGGTTCTCCAATCAGCTGGGTAAAGCAAACACTGTGGAGAAGGAGGCGGGGGAAGCAGGACGAGCTGACCTGTCAGCAGCCTGCTCAGGGGGCAGCCACCAGCCCAGCAGTGGGGGAGGTTGCTTTTGAAAAAAAGTTTCTTCAGGCCTTCTTATAAGCAATACATCACATTTCAGAAAGTCTAACAGAAAGTACTGAAAAGACCATTCATGGGCAACACCCCATATTTAACAAATACATATTTATTAAGTGCCCATCACAGGCTATGTTCTGGATGTCTCTAAAATGACTAAGGTGCAGTCTCTGATCTCCAAGAGCTCAAGTCTCATGGGAATGACATAGTCACCTAAGAATTCCCAGGTGTGGCTCCCACAACCTTCCCAGGAACAAGCCAGTGTTCTGTGACTCCACGTCTATCCACTGTGATTCAGGCTGTATTCCCTCTGCCTGAAACACCCTCCCTTCTACCCCCTCCTACCTCCTTTGAGTGTCTAGGTCTTCCATTCTCCAGGTCTCAGCTTAGATGTCGCTTCCTCTGGGCGGCCACAGTTCCCTGACACTTTCTTCAGAGGCCATACCAGCTGCAGTGGTACAACCATTCTCTAATGCCTGCTTTGCCCCTGGACATAACTCCACGGTGCAGGAGGTGCATCTGTTCTGTTTGCCACTTTATATCCCCATGGCCAATGCTCGACCCAGACACACTCCACGACAGTTACAACTCCTCGCAGAAACATCGCTCCAGCATAGACACCAGGCAAAACCCAAGGAGACTATGCCAATGTCAAAACCACTGACCAGAAGAGCCAGCAACACATGAAGAAAACCAAACAAAAGGTGTCAGCCTCCCAGAAAGAGATCCCGTCCTTGATTCCCCGCCAAGATCACCCTGTGTTACTACGCAGGCGAGTCAGGAAGATGGGCTGAGGGTAACTGATCGGTTAGAGCCTGAGCTGAGCGGGAGGAGCCATGCGGCTTGTGCTGGGCTGTCTGTCTCTCTGCCACATCCGCTGGCCTCTTCTGAGGGAAGCTGCCCTGCAGAAGGGGCTTCCCTAGAGAGCACATGATGTGG
Source organism: Glis glis (assembly GCA_004027185.1). Taxonomy (NCBI): domain Eukaryota; kingdom Metazoa; phylum Chordata; class Mammalia; order Rodentia; family Gliridae; genus Glis; species Glis glis. The sequence goes on along the minus strand of PVJS01005403.1, from coordinate 36,835 downwards.
CCCTGCTCCAGGCAGACCTCTATCAGCAACTGTGATGTGGCTGGATGCAATAAGCAAGCTTGGTTCATCAGACACACTCCTGTTCTCATACTTTGCCTTATCTAGTCTGATGTCAATGGAAAAAAAAAAAGGAAGAAACAGAAGTGGATTGCTGTAAAATAGCTTTACCACTAATTATGCAGCTTGAAAAAAAATTGAACTGTGTGATATTGAGGACAAAGGGCACAGCCATGGTATCAGGGACGAGTAACTGTGAGGACGCTGGCTGAGAGACACGGGGCCAGGGGCCGCCACTCTGCCAGGGGCTCACGGCAGAGGCCAGAGCTGCTGTGGTTACTACTGATGCTAGTGCGGTTCCAGCCAATAGCCTCGCAGGGAAACATTTTGTCCTGGAGGAGACACACCCCTCTGTGTTTTCCCCTGTGTGAGTTCTGTGGACAGAGCTCAGCTTAAATACACTGGTGTGGGTCTGACTCTCTACTACTCTAGTTCCACAGAGTCTAGGCCTTAGAATGGCACCTGGTTTCCTTGGATTCCATAAGGTCACTGGGGCTCAGGGCCCACCTGGGTGTCCCTACAGACCCCCTGAGATGAAAGAGGAAGCCATGAAATCTGCTCGGTGTCTCTGCTACCCCTCCACCTGTGTGTATATGGAGACTGAAGGACAGTACCCGTCCCACCCTTCAGAGTTACTCACTGGGACACTATGCGGGCTGAACAAAGGGAGAACCGGGAGAGAACACAAACTTGAAAAATTTAACAACAGATCAATTAAGTAGTTAGTATCTGACATTTGAATTTTTTTTTTTTTTTTTTTTTTTGCGGTACCAGGGATTGAATGCAGGGGCGTTCTACCTCTGTGCTACACTCCCGGCCCTATTTTTTATCCTTTATTTTGAAACCGGGTCTCACGAAGTTGTGGAGGGCCTCACTAAGGAGAGAGAGAGAGAGAGAGAGAGAGAGAGAGAGAGAGAGAGAGAGAGAAAGAGAGAGAGAGAGAGAGAGAAAGAGATAAGGAGAGAGAGCGAGAGAGCTGAGGCTGGCCGTGAACCCGGATCCTCCGGTCTCCGCTTCCCAAAGTACTGGGATTACAAGTGTGCGCCACCACGCCCGGCGGTGCACACCTGTAACTGTAATCCCAGTACTTGGGAGACCGAGACAGGAAGATCACAGGTTCAAGGCCAGCATGTGGTAACTTAGTGAGACCCTGTTTCAAAATAAATAAAAAGGGCTGGGGGTATAGCTCAGTGGCAGAACCCCCCCTGGGGTCAATCCCCAGTTTAAAAATAAATTAGAGGGGTTTTGAAGTTCTGATTTAGTTATTTGGGAGGAAACTGACAGAGGTAAATAAATGATAAATGAGGATATGAGAGGCTGGCACTAGTTAAGTGTGCATTTATACCTTCTAATGAATAAATAAGAAAGACATTGGAAAGAACCTAGAGATTTCAGAGTTTAGGTTTTTGGGTTTTTTTAGACACAATTCAGGGTTAAACCAAAAGCTCATCTTCAGAAAAAAAGAAAGTGAGCACTGTAAACATCACAAGCTACAATTAGATAAGAAGTAACTTACCCCTTCAGTTGTTACATGATTAACATATACTAAGAAATACTAATAAAAAAATGAAACCTTTGGCCCTCTACTCAATGATTTCATGTTTTACATTTTAGAGTGAATAATAGCACACAATATCTTAAAGTGTGGCAAACCCTTTAGCTAATTCAGAACTGTTTTTGCTTATTAGCTTTATAGGTCTTCTGTCTTTTTCAAATATCCACACTTTAGTCTAAAGTATACCTAGCTGGGTGCGGTGGTACACACCTATAGTGAGGTCCCTAGCAACTTAGTAAAAATCTGTTTCAAAATAAAAATAAAATGGGCTGGGAGTGTAGCTGGGAAGTAGAACACCTCTGGGTTCAATTCCCAGTACCAAAAAAAAAAAAAAGAAAAAAAGAAAACAGTGTACCTAGTTTCTACCTGGGCCACTATTATAAGGATGTTACTGGAAAATTGTATGGTTATCAATGTCAGTAAATTTAACATTGATATAATACTTTGATGTAATCTACTATCTGTAAGCTACTATTCCAGTCTTGTGAAGTGGCCCAACAATGTTCCTTACATCATCCAATCCTGGTTTTAGATACTGAGACCCTTAACAGCTGCCTTCTCACCTCCCAGAATGCTCCACTCCACCAGTGATTTTACCTCTGTGCCTTCCCATACCTCTTTGCTCAATGTTTATGTGAAAAAACATTTACATCTTGGCTTTTACACAGAGTATAGCTACTTGTGCTACAATACAGATACAGATTTTTTTCTTGCAGCTATCAAACATTTCCACTTTTTTCGAGCTGCATTTGATGATGTCCTGAAAGCATGATTAGCTCTGTTTTACCAGCGATTGTTTTGCCCTCAAGCTTCCTTCTCCCTCCCTAATTTTCCATTTCAAAATAAAAAGGAGTTTCAGACACAGAGGGAAAATAGACATAAATTCTGTACCAGTCCCTGTAATTCTCTGAATTTGCCCATTGGATATAGACATGATTTACAATGCTAGTCTTTGAGCAGTTGTGTCTTAATTAATGCCTTTAGGTTTGGGGTATAAATATGACTCTAAAACATTTTAACCATAGTTGTAAAAAAAAAGTGAGTGGTCTAATGCACTGCCTTAGTGAAGCCAGAGCATCGCTGTGTCTAATGTCAATAATTAGTGACTTGCTTTGTGTTTATGGAAAATACTACATTTCAGGCATATGAGGCTCGATTCAGAAGGGTGAAGCAAATAAAAGCACTGTAGTTGGCTTTATCCTTCATGGCCAGGACTTTGCTGGAATTTAGAAATTCTTCTCACATAATCTGCTGTACTCCTTTTGCCAAAATCATAAACAGAGGAGCTAAAAATATGACATTAATACCGTTGACGAGAACCACAGAGACATTAAAACATGAGCACACGCGCACATACACACTCAGGAAGCTACTGCTCTTCTGGTCATTCTCAACTTCTTCCCTACTCCAAGAGACTATTCCTCTCCCCGCCCACAGCCCTTCTCATTCACTCAGAACCCCCCGCAGCGTCTGAACCATGGCAGAGGACACATCACCTCTGCACCTGTGAATCATTCGTGGACGGACTCGACATCACTTTCTTATCCCCTTCACTTTGGCAAACAGATTGTATTTCTTAATTCAGATAATGAACTTGGTTTGAAAGAAAAATGAGGCCCCTGCTGGGGAAACATGTCTGGCCTAGACTGCTGAGAAGAGAGAGTTCCCACAGGAAGAACTTCCTCCGTGATGGACACCAGAGCCATCTGACTGCAGTATGATCGACGGCTCCTATGCGATTCCCATTACTGCAAACTCAAGTCATAAAGACTCGATCCTTTCCTGGAACAATGGCTTCTCACCTTCACTTTGTGCATTCTGTGATCTGCTCTGAGGGCAAAAACAATGAAACCTTAACAGGGTTCCGGGCTCCCTGGTTCATGAGATCATTAAGAGGTCATTTCTTTTATTTTAAAATTAGCAGTTCATAGCCCTATGGCTCTGTCCTCAGCAATGCAGCCAGTGGCAAAGCCTGACGGATCTTTTTTACTACTCTAGTGTCAGCTCGTAAAAGTGGGCAGCTCCTCCTGGAGCAGCGTGGGGTGGCTCCACACAGCAAGCAGGAGCCATATTAATTATGTGGGAATGAAGACCTGGCATGGAACTGGTAACCTTCAGCTTGCCTCTAGGGAGGCCATACAGTGGTGAAGAGTGGGGCTCTGCAGCCTCAGGGCCTTCACAGGAACCCCGGTCCCACCACTTGCTGAGTGGGGTAACTTCCACTGCCACCCTGCTTGCTTTAGGTTTAAGGTAGGAACAGTAAGTAGGCCCTGCTTTCCAGAGCTTGGAGGACTATGTGAGTTAAGTCATGGAAACATCTTATACAAGAGCCTGGTACACAGTACGTGCTCAATAAATGTTAGCCCTCATGATTATTATTACTCAGCAAATAAGACCCGAGTCAACCAATGATGTAAATGTACACTGGCTTCCCATTTCTAGACACTGGCCAAATAAAAACTACATGTACTGCTGGAGTAAGAAGGAAATGAGACTTGTTTTTTGTGGTACTGAGGACTGAACCCAGGGGTGTTCTACCTCTGGGCTACATCCTCAGCCATGTTTATTGTTTATTTTGAAACAGAATCTCACTAAGTTGTTGAGGGCCTTGATAAATCACTGAGGCAGGCCTTGAACCTGCGATCCTCCTGTCTCAGACTCCTAAGTACTGGGATTACAGGTGTGTGCCACTGTGTCTGACTGAGACTTGTTTTATTAAAAAGAAAAATTCTGTTGAGCCCATAACCCACCAATGGAATCCACAGCATAGCCCCCCCACTCCCTATATTCTTTGACTATACTGGCAGTCAGTAGGCTGTAGCACAAGTCTCCATGCTCCTTCTTAAACTACCCTAATTCATTCACTCATGCAACAGATATTTATTAAACCCCTGTTATATACCTGGCAAGCTAACAGGCACTGGGGGTAAAATAATGAACGAAACACAAAAGATGCCTGTCTATGTGAAATTCATGTTCTAGTACGTGTGGGGGAATAACAACAGCATAATAAATTAGTAAGTGACAGAGTAAACAGAAAAATCAGTGCTATGGGAAAAGAAGCGCAGAACAGGGTGGGGTAAGGAGGGATTTTACACAGGACCTTGCTCTCCTCTCGTTGCACCTCCTCACTCAGACCTGCGGGGCCCCCACAGACCACACCTGGGCTTGGAGCACTCGGGACAGAGGTCTGGAGCACTGAGCACCAGCAGGGCAGTGGCGGGTGCTCTTCCAGGAAGGAGTCCTGTGGCAGACCAGCAAGAAAATGAGAGCCACCGGGCAGATGAGGGGGGTCACCCTGACTTAAAAGTCTCACTTGCCACAGAGGTGAACAGCTCTTGTCACAGCTCCACAATTGCAACTTCCAGGATCCCCACAAGGGACATGACGGAGGCAGGAGTAATCCTTAGGTCTTCGCAGCCTCACAAGAAAGCAAGATTTGAACCTAGAACTGAGGGAGGCGAGGAAAGCGGCCATCTGGGTAGCCAGGCCTGGAGCAGCCCAGGCGGAGGAAAGGCCTCATGGTAGTGCAAGGACCCTTCCTACCTCACCTGTTCAGGAGCCAGGCTGGGTGGCTGGGACAGGGAAGGCATGTGGCATTGCAGGCAGAGAGACATGCTGCAGAGCCAGGTCACACAGGATGTCACAGGCCACTGTCAGAAGCCAGTGCAGGATCCTGAGAGGGACATGCCCTGAGCGGGTTTAACAGGCTCACTCTGCCTGCTGTGTCTTTGAGGGTAGACACAAAAAGGCCAGTTAGGAAGTTGCTGCGGTCGGTCCTCTGGGTGTATACAAGATGAATTCATTTTGTTTTTGGTAAAGTTGCTATAATTTAAAACACCTCATTCTGTACCCTACGGAGCACTCATCAAATGCCCAGCAATTTTACACAACTTCCGTTTTGCAATGTCAACAGAAAAACAAAAACAGACATTCTGTGATCGATAGCATCTGTTATTGATTCCAGGGGGAGGACTGAGGGAAAAACAGGCAGGGATAAGAGCTGTGAGTCAGGCTGTGGACTGCCCAATCACTGCGCAGGACACAGTACCTGGCTCTGCTCCCAGAGAGCGCACCGGCCAGGCTCGCTGCAAGCCGGGGTCTTGAGGGCACGGCTGCTGCTACACAGAGTGAGCAACACCCAAGGACTTCTCAGGACCCGTCTGGGCTGATCTGCCCTCAAGGCTGCTCCTGCGATGGGCAGTGAGTGGAAGCGTTCACGTCCTGTTACTTCTGCCCTGCTACTGTCCCTGCTGGAGAGGATGTGCTTATTTTTAGCCATCATGTGATTCTCCAGTATTTTCCAGGCTCTGCTTGAGCCACTCTGGTTTCAGAGAATTTTTCATAGGAAGAAAAAAAAATGCAGGAAAGCACTTCACATTTTGAAATGACTCAAGTCTTAAAAATCCTTACTTTTAAATAGTTATTTCAACCTGGTATGTATTTCTTTCAATAAATTGGCTTTCACACCTCTTGAGCACCTTGGTAAAAAAATTAAGTGTGCTTTGAAATGCATTATGTGCCCCAATCCAATCACCATCCTGGTTCAAAATCTTTTTCAATTGTTCTCAGAGCAATAGAAATGGTGAGGATCCTTTTAGTCCAATAAAAACCACACGCATCGCATCCTAGCGATAATTGAGAGCAGCAGCCCCTGGCCTGTTTACTGCAGTATAGGGGAAAAGACTGGTTGAAAGAGCCCATTCGACTGGGCCAGGCCATGGAGAATGAGGAAACGCAGGCGTCACCAGGACGGTGCCATCGTGGGTGCCAGTGGACTGTGGCACGCAGCACGCATTTAAACAAAAGAGCTTATCAACTGAGATTTTTTTAAACTTATCAACTTATCAGCTTATCAACTGAGATTTTAAGGCACCTAAGTACTTATTATTTTATGATGTGCTGTCCTTTAACTTCAGAGTCCCTGTGGACATACAATGCCCCTTTCCTGATGATGGAAAGCCTGTTGCCCTGCAGTAACACTATGTTGTCCAGATTTCCCAGCAAAGAGTAGTGGTCTGAGGCCGCACAGCAGATTAGAACTCGGGGAAGTGAGAAGAACGTGCAGAGCCACGTGCTCCATCTGCTCTCCTTTACTTGCCTCAAGTGGTTCCTGCTCCAGGGTGCTCCACTTCCACTCACCATCAGCTGAGCTGGGCACACGTGCACGCGTCACTCATCCTTGGCTTCATCCTTTCCTTTCCTTCCCATACCCCAGTAAGCACCGAGTCGGGTTGACTATGTGTTGAAAACCCACGTGGCTGCCACCTTCACCTGGGCCACTACCCTTTCCCACATGGTCAGCTTGTCTTTTGGGTTGTAAGTGTGCCCCTTCTAACCTGTTCACTGTATGGTGGAACAAATTTCTGCTCACACCTTTCAATGACTCCTCCCAGTCCCCGTTATAAAGTATAACCTCTGCAAACCTGTGTGTCCAGCAGAGCCAACGGTGACCTCCCATTCCAGTGACCTCTGCCTCCGGGTGCTCACATATTTGTATAATTTTTTCCCTTTGAGAATGTGTGTGTGTGTGTGAGCAGGAGACCTGTGACTCACTGTTAAACAACAGAAGACGGCCAAGGTGGTGGGAGACATTCCTGCCTTTGTATTTCCATACGCAGGCCTCAGTCTTGCTGGCAGACATGCGAGTAAGACTTTCCCCACTGGCCTTGAAGTAGCTGCCTCGAGGTAGGCACTTTGTGGAAAAAGCCCACATGCCAAGGAGGTTTAAGTAGCCTCTGGAACTGAGAGTGGCTTCCAGCAAGAAACCAAAGCCTCAGTCCTACAGCTGCGAGGAAAGTGCCCACCGCCTGGGAGCCTGGGAGTCCATCTTTCCCTAGTTGAGCCTCTGATGAGACCACAGCCCCCATGGACACCCGGACTGTGGCCTGGTGAGACCCTAATGCAGACAACTCAGCTAAGCTGTGCCTGGGTTTCAGAATCCATGAGACAATATGTGCGTGTTGTTTTAAGTAGCTAAGTTTGTGATTTCCTTTTTGCTTCTTTTTTTAAAGCAACAAGGGCCCCCAGCCTTGTATCTCAAAACATCCACACAGAACAGCACGCACTTCACCAAACAGAGCACATTCTCTCGACTTCAACATTCTGTTCCTTCTGTCTGGAATGCTCCTCACCACACCCTTCCCCTGGCTAACTTCTACTCATTCCTTTAAGTCTTATTGGACTCTCTTCTCCCAGGAACCCTCTACAGAATGCAAGCCCAGCTCGGGCGGCCTCCCTATGGTCCTTGAGCACGCTCAACTTGCCAGGCTGTCATTTCCTGGAAAACAGGGGTCTTGTCAGAAATCACTGTGCATCTCCAGAATCCCTTATGGTGATTTGAAAAATACTTGTTGAGATTAGGTGAATGAGAATTCAAGTGAGGCTTTCATAAAAAGGGCAAAGAATCCAAGAAATAGGAACTGTTTGTTTTAAGAAATACTTTCTGAGCTACTGTGTAGTGTGCTCTGGTATTTCTAAGTTACAGCACAAGGGCTTCTCGGGTGATAGAGATGGCTAAAGGGATGTCAAAGACAGTCATGTGCTGGCTCAGGGATTCGTGTTGAATCACCAACTCAACAGATATTATATGACAGCCTCTGTGTCATCCAGTGGGGAAACAATGAATGAACAAGGCAGAACTGGCTTCCAGTTGAGTTCACCCGATTCAAAGGGATTCTAATAAATTCTTCAAGTCAAAACTTTTCTATTCTACCCAACATGCCACATGACGAAGAAAGCCACCCATAATAAAGAAAAATAGTCTCACAGGCAATCTGTAATATTCTGCTTATGGAAATTGAGAGTGAAGGCGACACCTGGTCTCTTTTGAGAACTGACAAGGTTAGTATAAGGCTGAAAAGCAAAATCTCAACTGATACCTACAGAGAGAAAAGGGATGACCTATTAGAGTAGTACATGGGTTTGGCTGTTGCATAGACAAACATTTTAACATATTCAGGGAGCAGCTGTATAAGAATGATCCAATGTGTGCTATGAAAGGATCCAGTTTTAAAAGGGCCAGGAGGGACAACAATGGATTTTACTAGCCTTCTTCAGCAGAGGCCTGTGTGGAAAAAACAGGAAATACATGCCAATTTAGTCTCGGGGGCTTACTCGTCACTTTGAAATCCCTCAGACCATTTGCCCAGAGAGATATCTGAATTGAAGGATTAAGAAAGCAGAGATTAGTAATCCTACTAATCTAGGGCTCAGCATTCTGGGCTTTATACACAGTTCTGCTTTGGAGCTGATAAGGGTCCTCCTGGAACAAGTGGATTAATATTGCCTGCATTTATGAATGTAGATAAAATATAGTAACTCTTTCTTAGTCAGAACTATATTGTAGGGATAAATGGGAATGCTTTCAAACTTTAAAAAATCATTATTTAAAGAAAGGTAAAAGCTACCCCAACAGTACAGTATGTTCTGTTATTTCAAGCATTAGTAATACTGACAACACTGAGAAGCTTTTCTTTCTTTCTTTTTTTTTTTTTTGTGGTACCGGGGATTGAACCCAGGGGCGTTCTACCTCTGCGCTACACCCCCGGCCCTATTTTTTTTATACTTTATTTTGAAACCGGGTCTCACGAAGTTGCGGAGGGCCTCACTAAGGAGGGGGGGGCTGAGGCTGGCCGCGAACCCGGATCCTCCAGTCTCCGCCTCCCAAAGTACTGGGATTACAAGCGTGTGCCACCACGCCCGGCTTCTTTCTTTTTTTAAATTTCTTCCATGTACCATGGAATTTGAATTTGGTTTGTGAAAATTTGCTGTGATTCAATATAGTGTGGGGAAGAGATAAGAACATGAAAAAAGACTATATATGTGACAGTTCAGAGAGGCAGTGTGATATAATGGTTAAAAAGGGGGGCCCTGGAATCAAGAGTCTGGCTTCAAATCTTGGGTCCCATACTTCTAGTAAGTGACCCTGGCAAGTTACTGAACCTCTGTGTCCCTTAGTTTTCTACATTCTAAAATGAGGATAATAATAGCATCTATCTATCTTTTAGGATTGCTGTGAAGCTACAACAGGTGGCACTTATTATGCACTCAGTAAATATTTGCTAATATTACTGATTTTGTTTACATTTCATTCATTCATTCATTCATTCATTCATTTTGTGAAACTGGGGATTGAATCCAGAGGCATTCTACCTCCAAGGTATACCCCCAGCCCTTTTCAATTTACTTTTTGTTTGTTTGTTGTTAAATTGGGTCTTACTAGGTTGCTGAGAACCTCCCTAAGTTGCTGAGGCTGGTCTTGAACCTACAGCTTTCCTGTCTCAGCCTCCAAAGTACTGGGATTACAGACATGTGCCACCACACCTAGCCTCCTTCTACATTTTAAATGTTTTCTTTTCCCCTCAATTTCATGAAAAATTCTATTCATACTAGATTTCTATTTTGAGAGTTATACAATAGTAACATTCCAATATTTCATAGGTTTTGATCTCTAGGTTTTACAAAATTCTGTTTTAAAGAAAACTAGGTACATATGTTAATCCTAGAAAGCCCAAATAATTAAAATTACAAACTGAATTAGTATTACCTGTAAAAAAATGTTTGTAGACAAACAAATGGGGATGGAAATGGAAAATGCATGTCTCTTCCACAGGCACTCCAGGAGATTCCTATTTGAAATTCTGAATTATTCTTGCTTCTTTGCTCTTCTCTGTGCCCAATATTCCAAACTCAGAATATTCAGTACTGTGGCAAGGCAAAGTACTACTCCTATTTTATGCTGTGGTTTTATCACCATCACAGGGAGGCACTATGGTCTGAATGTTTGTGTTCCCCCCACCCCCATTCATATCCTGAAACCCAATCCCTAATGTGATAGTATTAAGAAGTGGGGCCTTTCAGAAGTGATTAGGTCCTGGGGGTTCATAATGGAATTAGGGTCCTTATAAAAGAGGCCCCAGGGTGTTTGTGTGCCCCTTTCGCCATCTGAAGATACAGTGCAAAGGGGCCATCTATGAGAAACAGCTATGGGAAACAGATCGTTAGCAGACATTGAATCTGCCAGCACTTGCTCTTGGACTAGCCAGCTCCCAGAACTTATGAGTAATACGTTTCTATTGTTTGTAAGCACCTGCTTTTTCATATTTTGTTACAGCAGCCCAATCAGACTGAGACAACAGGGAAATGTAGGCTCAAGTATTCTTTGAGAAGAGGTTATCCCAATGTCTAGCAATGTCTCTTACACACCTTACATATGCTAGACAGGTAACTGAAAGAACAAAACCGCTGATGCCCCGCTTCTTCCAGGGAGAAGGGATCTCTAAGAATTTAGTTGGGCCATTCAAGTGTTTCTTTACATTCTCTCCAGGTCTTAAAGGAGAAGCCACTACGTGGTATGCAGCTTAGCAATGGGACAGGCTTTTAATAAGAGCAGGCCAAAGGAATACAATGCTGATATGGGGCAGGGTTAAGGGAAAGACACAAACCTTGTTCAGGGAAAAGAAAACAAATGATAATTTGGCAGGAATAAATCCAACCAAAATGATAATTACATTAAATATAAATGGACTGAACACTCTATTAAGAGGCAGAGATTACCAGAATGAATAAAAAAGTAAGACCCAATTATATACTATTTAAAAAGACACATTTTAAATATAAAGACAAAGATAGGTGGAAAGTTAGCCTATCACAGAGAGATACCATTCAAATAGTAAGTAAAAGAAAGCTGGATTGTATTATTATTACTACTACATAAAGTAGATTTTAAGACAAAAAGTGTTTTCAAAAATTAAAAAAGGCTGCCGGCCTGTAATCCTATACTTGGGAGGCTGAAAAAGGAGTATTGCAGGTTCGAGGAAAGCCTCAGCAAGTAGCGAGACTCTCGTCAACCTAGCGAGACTCCATTTCAAAATAAAAATAAAATAGGGCTGGGGGTGTAGCTCAGAGGTAGAATGCCCCGGGTTCAATTCCCAGTACCGTGTGTGTGTGTGTGTGTGTGTGTGTGTGTATGTGTGTGTGTGTATGTGTGTGTGTGTGTGTGTGTGTGTATTCAACAGGACTACTTAGTCATAAATATGTAAGTACTAGTAATGGAGCCTTAAAAATAGGAAAACAAAGCCAGGAGTGGTGGTGCACGCCTGTAAGCCCAGTACTTGGGAGATTGAGACAGGAGGATCACAGTTTGAGAACAACCTCAGCAGTGTAGTGAGACTCTCAGCAACCTAGTGAGACCCTATTTCAAAACAAAAAATAAAGAAGGGCTTGGGGGTATAGCCTGGAGGTAGAATGCCCCTGGGTTCAATCCCCTGTACCCCCCAAAAAAACCCCAGGAAAACAAAAATTTGGGGAAATGGACAATTCCATAATCAATGCAAGAAAACTTTAACATCTTTGCAGCATTTATTAGAACTAGAAAAAAAGAAAACCTTGTTAAACCATAAAGAATCTGAATAACACTATCAACTACCTTGATCCAATTGATATTTCTGAAACACTATATAACTAACAACTGCAGATCACATGTTCTTTTCAAATACATGTAGCCAACAGAGACTATATTCTGTTCCATAAAGCCAAAATAAAAATGAGGACAAAAACCACTCTTACTGCTATATATCACTGCCCTTCTTAAAAAACAAAGTAAAAGCAAGTCTTCTTTCCCAAAAGAAGGTGAAAGGCAATGCTTGGATTATAGGTGCTCAACAAGTGCTCACACATTGCTAAACAAATAAATGAATAAATATGGTCACATTTTTAGATTGTATGAACAGTCTTGGAAAATCTAAAACTAAAGGAGTATTTAGTATAGTTTTTGAAAAACAGATTTATTTAAATCTACATTTAAGGATTTAATTATGATTGTTCAAATACTTTATTCTATTACACTTCTTAGGTTGCTTTCTTTTCAAAACCACTTTTCTAGCATTTCTATTAACCTGATTTTTAAGGCTCAAACACTGAAGTCTCTAAGGAAAAGAGAAACTCAGATTCAATTCCCATAGCAACTCTAAATCCATCACACTATATTTGTATATGGGAGTTTGACTTAAAAATGCATTAATATATGTGAATTTGCAATGTATCTAAGCTGTAGTTGCTATAGAAACCATAACTTTGAATTTCCTTTTAAATTTAGTAAGTGCTCACACTTAAAAACTGATCTCCCCAGATAGCTATCTCGAGTTGCTGATACGGCTCATAGCAATACATTTACAAACATGATTCACAATGATGTATGCACTTAACAGATTTCTATCATTATGAAAATGTGTATTTTAATGCATGCCACTGGTTGGTAGCTCACAACCAATTTAAGATGCAACTCCTTAGGATGCAGACAAAATAAACTTACCTGGCAGCCATCTACTCTTGTAAGACACTTGCTAAAGTACAGGTAAGTCACCCAACTACACACAGAAACCAAGCTATTCTATGGTTTCTCTGAATCCATAGAAGAAAAGCTTTTAATCTGTAGAAAAATCAGAAGAAATCAAGCACATTCTCACAAAAACAGGTTGCAGCAAGTGTGTGGAGCGTATCTGTTTTATACACAAGCAAAGCTCCTCTGGTGTGTCGCTATACAAGTAGTCTGGATGGTGTCAAAGCGCGTTTTCCCTTGCTAATGTAGACAGAGTCCTCTCAACGACATCGTATGGATAAGCATTCCACCCTCACTGTTTCCACTCTAATCTGGTCTCTTGTCACGCCAGATGCTTCGAAGCTTCCACTTCCTGCTCTTAAAGTGTCGCAGTCAGGACATGCAAGCTAATTTTAATATTAGCCTAAGGAACTATTTGGGGGAGAGACAATTCCATTACAAAATGAATCAAGCATTCCAAAGCCAAAAAAAGAAAAATAATTGAGGATCAGTTCCTCAATTATTAAAAGAAGTTCAGTTCTTTAATATCAGCTATGGCTTATTTCCACTAATGCAGATAATTTAAAAATGATCAAAGTTTTGAGGTGAGAACGGAATCACTGCTAAATGTTGCTGACCTGGCACCCCTGTGAAATAAATGTGAATCTTCCAGACAACTGACCCTCACCTCATCAAGCACTTTAATCTATCCCACATTTTGAATGGACAAAAATTAGACTTGTGAATGAAGAGTGGCCTTGAGTGGCTTCAGGCCAGAGCAGGAAGACCAGTTTGTAGACTAAAAATAGTTCATGGGGGAAATGGCTCAGGGTCAGTATTATAAATAGGGAATTCTAATAGAATCCTAAGAATCAGAAGGGACCTATGGAAGCTAGGGCGCCATCTACACCTTGGGGGCTACAGAAAGGCCCCTAAATAGAGACCTTAGACTACTGGGCTGGCTCTTAGGAAGGTTTGAAGATTCTTGGCTCTTCTTTTACTGTTGTTTGTGCTCTCTCTTGGTACCTATGTACTCCCGCCCTAATAAGTTCTGTGCTGAGAGACCATATTCTCATGTTTATTATAACTATGTCTAAATTAAGAAAGAGCAAATAGACTCTGGATAAGTACCCTAGAAACTCTCATGAGTAAAGTGCATGGATTTTACAGCACAGATTTTATAACACCTACTCTGACTCTTAGAAGACATTTTGGCAGCTGGGCATGGTGGCTGCATGCCTGTAATCCCAGTACTTGGGAGGCTGAGACAAGAGATTGAAGGTTTAAGGCCAGCTAAGACTTCCAGCAATTTAGCAAAACCCTGTTTCAACATAAAATATATAAAGGGCTAGGTGCGTAGCCTGGAGGTAGAACATTCCTGGGTTCAATTCCCAGTGCAATAAAAAAAAAAGAGAGTCATTTTGGCTTACAATTTCTTGGCTGTGTTCCCAATATCTAGATACCTGACTTCTAGAAAAATGAGGTCTCAATGCATTTATAGGAGCTTTAATAATAATGTTTTACATGTGATGCATACCCTGATATAATTTTTCTCCCAGTATAATTCTACTACCCCACAATGTCCAATAGTAAGAACATATTTTATTTAAAAGGGAATGATTAATTTGACTCCTGAAAATATCGTTTCTCCCTGATTAAGACCAACAAGGTAAACATGGTCAAGGTATTAGGAACACAGTCTTAGGAATTACTGCCGCTGGACCATTAAAAACCAAATTTATTATCTGTTGACTTTAATGTGTTTCTTGAGCTTTGTCACCTGAGAGGTTAAGCTCTGGAAAATAAATGTTTCTCTTTCCATTCACAGATATTCTATCAAAACAGCACACATTTCTCTGTGGCTTTTGTGAGAGACAGGAGGGAATTCCTGAAAACAAGGCCAAGGCAGCATAATGACAGTTTTGTTTGGGGGTGTAGGAGTGTTGAAGCCAAGGTAAAAAAAAAAAAATTAAAGACATGTTATTATTGTGGAAGAAAACTATTCAGAGTTCTATCTGATTTCACTACTAACAACTTGAGAAAATGACAGTTGAGTTTTCAAGACCAATCTGTTCAACACTAACAACTATAGAAAATGACATTAAAATGAGAAATATCAGCCACTCGTGATTTTCTCACCCCCTGTCCTCCCCTTCCGTGTGCCTCCTGAATCGCGGACTCTGGGGAGGACATGCCATCCTCTTCTCCACTCCAACTTCCAGGCCGATAAAAGTTACTGACAGAAAGAGGTGGCCACTTGGAACTGCATGAATGTTTGCTTCCTATGTTCTTTGTGGCTGAATTTCCATCTAACCTCTCCCTTCACTTCTGCTCCAGAAAAATAAATCTTCCCTTTCCTTTTAACCCTCTATCTTTGCCCTTGACCTCGTGTTCTCTTTCTAGCTTCAGGGTCATGCTCCTCCAATTTCTCCTCTTTTTCCTATTCTCAATTATTTCCTCTCTGTAGATCTTTTCTCCCATCTTACAAACTTGATTATTTTGCTTATTCCTAAGGCAAACAAAAACAGCAAAGAGAAAGAATATCATTCTCCTTCCCATCTTCCTTACTGAAGCTGTGGTCAGCTCTTTTCCCTATACCAACCAAATGTTTTTATTTTCCTTAACTTTTCCTGCTATTTGTTGAAGGTCGCATCTACCCTTACCACCTCACTTTCACACTCCACATGCCCTTGGTGAGCTGCTGCCACCCAGGGGTTGGCACTCAGCAGCATCGTGGACCAATTCTCTGAAGGACTATTAATCACCTCCTAGGAGCCAGATTTCCTTGGCCTATTTTCAGACTTTACCCTATTTGATATTTCCACAATTAATATTCAGCACTGTAAGTGGCCTTCTTTCTAGAATTCTCTGTTTGTTCTCTGATGTTGAATTTTCCTTGTTTTCTTTCTGATCTCAGCTTCCTCTAACATGTATGTATTCCCAAAGATCTTTGCTTAGTTTTCTTAATCTATATAGCTCATCCACTCTATGGCTCCCAAGTTGGGCTTTGATACTGTCTCAACTTCTTTTGAACAACTCATTCCTTAAACCTGTCCTTGCCCCATCATTCCATGGCCTCCAAGTTCAGCAAGCCAATGGACTCTACCAGGCTTTGTTTTACTCAACTTCTCAGCAGATTTAGATACCGTTGATCATTCTGCTCCCTTCCTTTGGCTTTCCTAACACATCACTCCGGTGTTTCCTCCAGTCCTTCTGGCATCTTCTCTGCTTCCCAGGCAAGCTCTTTCTCCTCAACCATGAAATGTTAGAGTCTCTCAAGGTGCTCTCCCCTGATCACTCTGTACTCACTTCCAGCTTCAGTTGCATGGATATATGGAAGACTCACAGATGTTCACCTCTAGCCCACACTTCCACATGTGCACACAGACACAAAGTGCCTAGTTAGCTCTCCTCTTAGATTCTGCAAAAGAATCTCAAACTCAGTACATTCAAAACAAATTCATGATTTCTTCCCAAACCTGGTCCTCTTTCAGCACTCCTGAACAATATCCTCGTCCTTTCCAGGTGTGTGAGACAAGCCAGAAAGTCATGCTTGATACTTCCCTCTCTTTTACCCCAGGATAAATCCATTAGCAATAGCCCATCTATTTTATCTCTTACACAGCTCCCCGAGTTGTCTACTCCTCTTCCTTTACACTACCACTATTTTAATCCAGATGAATGAGGATTCACCTAACATACTTGTAAATATGCACATTACTCTTTTCATCTTTAAAAGTACGTTAAAAAATAAATACTTAAAACTATTATTTAAATAATGCCAGATTTCCAATGGTCTCGGTTTACCTGGAATAAAGCCAGGAATCCAGAAATAAGGAAAACAAACAAACAAAAAGGATACTTAACAGTAAGGACAACTGTGATTACAAAGGTATAACTACCTTGGTAGCATTGTTAACCATTTCTAATCCATTATGGTTGGAGGCTGGTCATAAATAAGGAATCTGTTATTTATAAAATTAAGGTTAATGATTTAACATTTACTTGGGATGGAAATAAATGGTTTCTGAGGGTATCTCTGTTTAACCATCCAGTACTGAATTGGTGCTTATTATAATGACCCAATTTTACAAGAATACATTTTGCTTGGCAGTCTGCTTTTTATGTTGAGGGTGCTTACAACGTATTTTAGAAATGTTTTTATGTACACAAGCTTAAAAATTTTTAAAGTTCCAGGTATTTATCCTCAGTGACTTCACTTTTAGACAAAGATGGCTAAGTGAGGTGTTGTTTGTTTATGAATTTCCTTTGAAGGATTATAGATGAGGGTCCATATTCAACAGCATAAATCAGCTCATATTATGGTCTTTACTGCCAGCAATTAATCAGTAAAAGTATTTCAGTCAAAATCTAAACAGACTACTTCAAATTTCTCAGGACAACTAGTGGGAAAAAGAAATCTGTCCCTGTTGTATTATTTTACTATCCCGCTTCAGTGATGCCACATATCTCTGCCTTTTTAAATGTGTAAATCGAGATCATTAGACTTATGACAGATGGGTCATAGGAAGATAAATGTGGTCAGACAGTCAAGGATAAAAACCATCCAAAGGCATTAAAATATTGACTGCTGTGAAGAATCAATCACAAACACACAGAGAAGCCCAGGAGGCTCTGAGCCATTTTCTGAAATCAAAGTGACGCGGCGATTTCGCTGTGACAGTACCTGCTGTGGGGGAGTTCGCGTGGTGAGACTTCTTGGGTAGGTTGAAGATCTGTTCACCAGGGTCAGGGGGAGGAATCGCATCTTGCCCTTGTCGTGCCTCAACGGGATCATACTCCTTCCCATCGTAGTTAGCATCGTAGAATTTCTTAAACCACTGAATAAAATCCAGGTTGTCCTGGAAGCGTCCTTTCACAAGCTTCTCCACTGGGATTACCTGCCATGTAAAGTCACTGTGTGAGGCACGGACCTCAGGCTTGTTTGGATTTAATACAACTGAAGTATTCCCCAAATATAACAATTTCCTTCTTGCCTGCAGTGCATAGACCACTGATCTTTCCCCCAGCTTCTTTGCCAGCTGTATTCTAGAATTAACATAATTCTGAATCATATGAAAGAAGAACTTAGAAAAAACAACATGGTTCTCCTGGAATATTTAATACTTTTGAACAGACTAGACAAAAGACTGACTATCCTTAGCCATTAGGAGGGGCTGGTCTCCCTTTAGGGATATTTATTGTCAAAGTATCTCCCCACAAAAACATAGGCCTAGGATGTTGTGCTGTTTCAAGACTGATGTGCTTTTCTTTGTAACATTTGGCCCAGTTGTACTAGGATGAACTCTTACAAGGATTACAGCTACCAGAGCGTGAATGGGTAAGATTCAAGTCAATAAGAATAGATACCTATCCAGTGGTTCATATGAAACCAAAGCTTTCCCAGAACTCGTTTGCAATGCAGAGACTAGGACGAAAACAACTAACCCCAATACAGGGCCCAGTCATTTACAGGCTACCCCAAAGCACAGCTAATGTGCCACACAGTGCAAAGGAAAAGTGATAGAGGCAGATTTGGGGGGGTCATAGAAGCACCCTGGAGGAGGAGGGACACTGCTTCCATGTCAGCTTCCAAGACACGAAATTCAGCTTTTCAGGAGGGACCTTTCCTACAGTAGTTGAGAGTCAACCAGTATTCCCTACTGAGGCTTCCAGGAACCTTTGGAATTACAAAAGGGAAACATGGAGTTTGCTCAGCTCTAATTCAGTGGGTTGCTAGGAAAATGGAAAGGGACTGAGCTCTCTCAATTGCACTGCCACTAGATTTTATTTCCTATAACTCTGGGTGGGAATGCTAGGTCAATGAGACCTGTAAGAGAGTGACAAAATTAAGGTGAGTCAAGATTTTGTGTGTGTTTGGGAACATGAGATTAGACAGGACTCCGGTGGCCAAAGCACAGGGCTTCACTGTGCGGCAATATGAAGGGAAGCTGCAGAAACTAAACGTGCAGCAAGGCTTTGCCACCTCAGGAGCTATATACTACCGATAGTCCAAAATGTATCATGGAGCTGGGATTCAAACCCATGTTATTCTCACTATAACATGTTGTTTTTCCAAAGAAACAAAATACACAAAGAACCACAGAGGCATCTGGCAAACATAAAAATTTCTCATCTGCAATGCTAAAACATAACTAATAAAATTTTAACATTTGTGGTTCCTGTGGTTGTAGTCTAATGGCTACAAGTTTGGACAATCTCTTGTAATTAAAACCTCAAACAAATACAAGAAGTTTGGATTGGTGCTTTATACTATGTACAGATCCCAACTTGTTGAGCTATAAAGATATATCCTATTGATATGTTCCTAGATTTTTGCATTTTTGGTCAAAAACAATTTTAAGGAAGAGAGTCCTACCTTATCAACATTCATTCGCTTAAACGATGCTTGCAGAAGTTTAAAATTGTGGATATATTCATGCTCCAACTTTGCTTGAAATTTTACTTTCTTCAAACTAATGCAGCCTGGAAAAAGCATGTCCATGAACTGGCAATAGGCCGCTCCTAGAAAGAGAAAGAAAAGTATGCGTGAGTCTGGCTGTACCCAGATGTGATGGAGGATTGCTAGGAAGGAAAGTGATCATGCATATACTCACCATCATTCAGAGCAGAGCCCGCCTGCCATACGTGTTCCTCTAATCACTGCACTTACACCGCCCCGTCCACAAGGGCTAAGTGCTGGAAGGAAGGGACACTGCCTCAACCATTTAGCACCTGCCACTTCCTAGTTCCTGATCCTGTGGTACTACACTGCATTCACCAGGTACCAGGACCAACGCACAGAACCTCATACACTAGTGCCAAGGAAACCAGGTAGAATTCTCTGTAGAATAACTTTTCTATTTTCTACCAGAGAAAAGGAACATACTCTTTCCCCTATCTTGGTACTATCTGACCTGTGTCATCAAAATAAGTAAACTTTCCTGGCACGGTGGTGCATGCTTGTAATCCCAGTACTTGGGAGGCTGAGACAGGAGGATTGCAGGTTTGCGGTCAGCCTCAGCAACTTAGTGTGGCCCTATTTCAAAATAAAAAAAACAAACTTGGACTGGGGTGGAGCTCAGAGGTAGAATGCCCCTGGGTTCAATCCCCAGTATCACAAAAATAATAAATACATAAATAAATGAATAACTTTAAGAGAAAAAGAGTACAAAGCCGGGCGTGGTGGTGCACGCTTGTAATCCCAGTACTTTGGGAGGTGGAGACCGGAGGATCCGGGTTCGCGGCCAGCCTCAGCTCTCTCTCTCTCTCTCTCTCTCTACTTAGTGAGGCCCTCCACAACTTCATGAGACCGGTTTCAAAATAAAGTATAAAAAATAGGGCCGGGGGTGTAGCGCGGAGGTAGAACGCCCCTGCGTTCAATCCCCGGTACCGCAAAAAAAAAAAAAGAGTAGAAAATAATGACATGAGAGAACTACAAAAGTTCTCATGAAACATGTAGCTCAAAAAACGTACATATGCTCAAGCTGTTTCATATTCATCTTGCAGGGGTGAAAACTGTATCGTGGAGCCATCTAATATCCCAGACAGTTGCGTACCAACTTAACTCTGGTCCAGAGAGAGGGGTTCCCATATTAACATGAAGGATGAAGACAGGGACACCTGAGACTTACAGAAGTTCAGAGTCATGCTGTTAATGACAGAAATAAACGTGATAGAAATGTTCAATGAATCTCCTGAGGAAATGGTCATAGAAAAAATTTTTTTTAAATATGAAAAACTTTCAGGACATGACAATTTCAACTAGAAAATCCCAGCAAGACCATGTTTACTTGGTTCATAACTTCTTAGTAAGTAAAGACTAATGATGTTTGGTGAAAGAAGTTCAAGGCCAAGATGATTATTTTTCTTTTACAAGAAAGAAAATCAACTGAATGGCAATAAATGGCCATTAGAAAGTTCTTTCTTTCTTTGCTGTCTCCAGATCTCTTGGTCCGTTACTGTAATGTGCACTGATTGGTCTTTCTGGAACACGCAGGGCCTCCTTCATCCTTCACCATCACAGCTTCTGTGAGGAGCCTTCCCTTCCATGCAGGTGATTCATGTTCAGATGGAAAGGGCCCACTCTGTCTCTTATGTCAAACAGATGTGGAGCATCCTTTACTGAGACAGGAATCCCAGATAAGAGAGAACAAGGTACCAGGAATCTAATAATAGGAAATGCTGGCACAACTCATATTTTGCAGGTAATGGCACACAGTGATGAAATACAGGCCAGAATAAACTGCAGCGTGCCTGCATCTGCCTTCCCTTAGATGCCAACACCCTGAATATCAACCAGTGAATCTCTCATCAAGCAGATGGGTTCTCTAAAAAAACAAGACAAAACATAACCAAAACAAGAAGCACTGGGGGTGGTGAGAGAAACGTCATAGCCAGGCGTGGTGGTGCACGCTTGTAATCCCAGTACTTGGGAGGCTGATACAGGAGGATTGCAGGTTCGCGGCCAGCCTCAGCAACTTGTGAGGTCCTCCACAACTTAGTGAGAGCCTGTTTCAAAATAAAGAATAAAATAGGGCTAGGGGTGAATGCCCCTAGGATAAATCCCCGGTACCACACACACACACAAAAAAGAGAAACGTCATGATATGGGGGCATCCTTACAGTCAATTATTCTGACAGTCACTTGAACATTGCTCTTATAGAGGTGGCAGTGCCGAATTTATTTTCACTGCTCTGTCAAATTATTTTCACTTTTATAGCGTTTAGCATAAGAATTACCCATGGAGACCCAGATACTATATATTCTCATAAACCAACCAACTAAACCACTCATCTTTCAAATTTAAAATGAAATAACAGATTTGAAACAACACTAACAACAACTTCAGTCTAGAGCAGGAAGGAAGGGAAAATCACCTTTAGTGTCATCATGAAAGAGAGAACCATGGTCCTGTTCTGGTATGTGTCACTCTAAATCTTTTCAGGAGGGAGTTATATTTTTTCTTAAAAATGTGATAATACTTTAAAATGTAATCATATTATACTTACTTTTATGCAAATTTTTTGTTTTTAACTTTACAGACCATGATTTCCTTTCTGGGTCATTTAATATTTTTAATGGCTTTCTGATATTTACATCATGCTCAGCAACCTCCCCAAATGAAGATTACATACATATTCATGTATAGTTTCTTTAGGTACTTTTATGATCTCAAGTTTTACATTTAAATTCTGAATCCATGTGGAATTTATTTTGGTCTATGATATAAAGTATGGTTCTAATTTTAGTCATTCCAAATGTTAGTGGAAATCTGTCACTTTTGGCTCCTCTGCATTTGGACACCTTCCTACCTGGGGAGATGCTACCGGGCCCTGCCCCCCACTGCAGTAGCTGGAGGTGGACAGGCCTCCCTTTCCTGCTCCAGCAATAAGGACGCACCCCATGAACTGGGCTCTGTCTTGGATGTTCCTGCCTGGGTCTCTGAGTGCAGGGAGTGACAGACGTACACAGAGAAAAGGACGGTTTAGTCACGGTGGCAGCGGTGGGTCTGGAGTCCTGAGCAGCAACAGCAGAATGGGGTCATCCTGACCAGGCTACTGCCGTGGCACAGGGCGGCTGTGTCCCACTCCTCAGCATCCTTTGGCTCCTTCATATTCTGAGTTTGGCTTTCCCTTGACTCTGAGCTACCCAATCTCTCTCCTGCAAAGTCCTCTTCTGCTTAAGCTTGCCAGGATCAATTCCTGCTACTTTCAACTCAAACTACCAAATGACAAAGTTAGCTAGGTGTTGACCACATGATAGGTAATCTATATTTTCCCCACTGATGAGGAGCAGTATCCTTACTCTACTATATATTACTTTCTTTTTCCCAGGGGCATTCTACCTCTGAGGTACACCCCCAGCCCTATTTTTTAATTTTGTTTTGAAACAGGGTCTCACTAGGTTGATGAGTGTCACTACTGGCTGTCCTGGAATCTGTGATCCTCCTGTCTTAGTCTCCCAAGTACTGAGATTACAAGTGTGTGCCCCACGCCTGGCCATATTACTTTTTTAATACATGGATGTAGGTCTTTTTCTAGACTTTAAATTGTTTTGTTTTGTCTGTCTTCATGATAGTCCCACACGTTCAGTTACTTAAATTCTAGCCCATACTACATATTATTATCTGTAGGATAATTTTCTCTCTCCTCTCTCAAAATTCTTAAGTTTTATCATGCATTTATTCTTTCCATTATATTTTTTGAATTTGTTATTCTTGGCCCTAAGAAAGTAATACTTTTTAAAAGCATATGCCATTGACTTAGTACTAATTTAATAACAACTCTATTGAGATATAATTCATATACTATAAAGTTCAACCTTTCAAAGTATACAATTCAGTGGTTTTTAATACATTCAGAGAATTGTACATCCATTACCACTATCTAATTCTAGAAGATTTCCATTACCACAAAAAGAAACTTCATGTCCATTAGCAGCCACTCTCCTTCCCCTAGGCCCTGGCAACCACTAATCTACGTCCTGTCTCTACGTATTTGCCTATTCTACACATTTCACATAAATGGAATCATACAATATGTGGCCATTATGTCTGGTTTCTTTCACACAGGAAAATCTTTTTAAGGTTCATCAATGTAGCATGAATCAGAACTTCACTCATTTTATAGCTGAATAATATTCCATTGTATAAATACACGACATTGTACTGACCCATTCATCAACTGACGGATATCTGGGTTGTTTTCACTTTTGAACTGTTTTGAATAATGCTGCTATGAACATTCATGTATAAGTTCTTGTGTGAACATGTTTTCAGTTCTCTCGGTTATATACCTAGAAGAGGAATTGCTGGGTTATATGGTACCTCCATCTTAAACATTTTGAAGAACTGCCAAACTGTTTTCTAAGGCAGATACACTATTTTACTTTTCCACCAGCAATGTATGAGGACTTCAATTTCTCCACACCTGTGCCAACATGTCTTATTGTCTGTTTTGAGTCTAGCAATCCCAGTGGGTGTGAAGTGGCATCTCATAGTGTTCTGGATTGACATCCCTAATGACTAATGATGCTCAGCACCTTTATCATGTCATTTTTGGCCATTTATATATCTTCTTTGGAGAAATGTCTACAAATCTTTGCCCAGCTTTTAACTGAGTTGCCTTTTTATTGCTGAGTTGTAAGAATTCTTTCTAGAGTCTAGATACAATGACTTTATCAATGTGTGATTTGCAAATATTCTCTCCTGTTCTGTGGGTTCAGTTTCTTGATCGTATCCTTTGAAGTACAAGTTAATTTTGAATAAATACAATTTACCTGAGCATTTGTGCTCCAGATCACATTTCCTCTCGTCTTCCCATTCAGTGATTCCTGAAATTACCCTCACTCTCTCTGTATAGAGAAATGTAAATTTCTCTCTATACAGATTATTTCTAGAGCATGCAAATATACCCTAGTATCATTTGACTTTGAAAAATAAAACAAAATACCTGTCTTGATTCCACATTATCCTTGAACTATTGTATTATTTATCTCTTCCTCTTCACAACAAAGCTTCTTGATAGAATTGCCCCTGCTTCCACTGTTTCACCTGCCATTCAATTCACTTGTCATCATACCTCACCACTTTCTGGTGAGGTCATCCATAACTTCTGTTATCAAATCTAACAATCTCCTTTGTTTCTTCATTTTATTCAACCTCTTAATAGTATTCGGCCCCAATGACCATTCCCTCATTCTTGAAATTCTATTTTCCTTCCTTTATCAGACAAAATAGGAACCAGCTAACTAGAAAATCCAGGAACTACTGCCTCTGTCCAGGAAGTCGTGGTCAGTCACAAATCAGAATGTGATCAACAAGCATACAGTTTTGGGCCACTTCATTACTCTTGGAGTAATGTGCTCTACATTTTGCATGGATTCCATTTTCACCACTTTGTGCTCAAGTCATCATTACTTGTTTGGGGACAGGAATCCAAAATTAACATCATCACAAATTTGGGGACAGGAATGAACACACAGACTCAAAAGATTGTCTAACTCTTCCACTATGAATACCATGGCAGTTTTCTGTGAATTCACTTATAAAATCCAAACTCCATCTCTGGCCTACAGTGCCCTGTAACCAAACCACTTCTCTCTTGCCACCTTCCCTTGACACTGGCTCCTTGCTGTTCCTAGAACACATGACATCTGCCTCTGCATTAGGACCTTTCCACACAGTTTCATCTGGAACTTCAGGTGCCTGCTTCCTTTCCTGCCATTCGGATCGAGGCTGAGATGCCACCTCCTGAGAGAGGCCCTCCCTTCCCATGGCATCTGAAGTGGTCCTCCAGCCGCTCCTTATCACCTCATCCTGCTTTATGCCTGGTATTTTACTGCTAATACATATGTTGGTTCATGGTTTATCTTCTATGGAATGTGAGTTTCAAGAGTGCTTGCACCTTATCTGTCTTGGGTCCCTCTGTACCTAAGCATTTAATATAGTACTTGGCATAAGAGGGTTTCAGTAAACATCTGGGTAATGAATAAAGGTCAGCAGGTGTAGCAGCTAAATCACAATAAGGGCTGGTAAACAGTAAACTTTTAATGTTACTACTCAACTCCCAAATCAGAGGTATTATAAGAAGAGAATTACAAGAATATACAGCAAAATATTCTTTTAAGATTTAGTGGGGGGTATAATTAAAAAACAAAAAACCTAAACTAAACCAAGAACCACTATGGAGACCAAGCCTGCACAAATGTGAAAGAAAGCTTCAAAAGGCTAAATAAATATAAGGTAACACACTAAGATAAAAGCTATCCCAACACAGGTTGACTATGGTGGGTTCTATTCTGACCTGTCAGCTCAAGTTGTGGCTACAGTTATGAAGGTCAGAAGACTCTGGAAATAAGAAAAAAGGAAACTATTCTCTTTACAGTGTTATACTATGTCTGTACTTAAAACCCTAAGAACTCTATCAGATGTGATACAATGGGACTCACAAGTTTGGGGACAGGAATCCAAAATGAACAGTTGGGGGCACTGGATAAAGAAGGCAGAGCCCAAAAATGAACACTCAAAAGGTTTGGGAGGATATGATTTAAGTCTATGAGAAAATGAAAGAAAGGCAAGACAAGACAAACTCAATTTCACCAGATCCAAGGACTTCAACAGTAGAGTAATATCAGAATAAACAGACATTTTAAAAAGGAAATTTTTAGACAAAAGAAAATATGACTTAATAAATTTATGAAACATATAAGAAATGAAGATACCCAAATTTATATAAAAACTGTTAGAGCTTTCACATCGATTTTTTTATCATTCTGAACCCCCATAATATTCTTATTTTTGTTATCATTACCGTATTTTACAAATTTGGGAACAAGGCTCAGAAAATTATCCAGATAATAAGCAACAGAGTGGAATTGAAACTCTGACCTGAAGTTCAACTTTGTAAAGGTTTTTGCTTTTCTCTCTATTGCTTATTAGAAATTATAACTGAAAATTCAGGAGTTCAATGAGTGTTTGGAAAATTTTCTAAATTATAATTCTAAAAGGAATTACAAAGGAATATATGAACCTTTTGGACTGACATTAGGGGTGTCACTTATACCCTACCCATTCAGAGTAAAATCTTGGGTTGGATATCTAGATCATTAACCTGCCTCAATGTTGTGATTTTATGTTTTAATAAGAATTTTATTTGATATAAACATGTATATAAAATAAGCATTTCATCTCTCTATAAATAATCACTGTTCTCTCATATATACATATATATATTCACACACACACACACACGCACGCACGCACGCGTGCACACACTCCAATGTGTCCTTATTGCTGTCCAAAAAAATCTCACAGTACTTTCCAGAATTCAACACAATCTGTGGAGAAGACATTAAGCCATATTGGGTTCTGCCACAAACAGCTACTGAAATTGCCTGATATTCTCACAGGCCAAGGAATTATTATACAAAGATGCCCATCTCATCAAGGGATTTTGTTACAACTTTTGATTTTCCAGAATCTTATTTGATATTGGTGAAGGGTTAGAAGAAAAGTATGACAATCTTGATTCACTGGATACTTGTATGCAGTCAAACCCTTCATTACAGGAGTCACTATGGGTAAATGATTTGTAAAAAAGTGGATTCTTTCAAGCTAACATGAAGCTAGGGAACTGGAGTGTTGGCCCTTGGATCTAAGCCTTCACCATCTTGAATGGGCTATGACATGTCATCACGCCCTTCTGAGCCAACAGTACGATTGTCTGCAAAATGTCAGGGTTAGATAGAGCGCAAAGCTCTAAAATTAGATGATTCTCGAATTCTCAGTCTGTCATCAGCTTCTCTTTTAAGGGCTATTCGATGTTTCTGCTAATTAGGAGACATTGACATTTCATCTTCACATGGCTAAGATGTTGGCCAGTGCTCTTGCTTCTGGCCATCACCATCTTCTGTTACAGTTAAGATGAGGAGAACTCATATTAACTCATAGCACGCTGCTGCAGCTGGAGGTCCACTCCCGGGCACGCAGTCCCGCTCCACATTACAGTTCTGGAGGGCTTATCTTCATGAAGTGCTCCTCGTTGAGTTCCCGACATTTACATACCCAGTAACTTGAAGATTTTCTGCTATCTCCAGTAGTGGAATATTAATAATTAAAAATATCTTTCATAATAGAATATTGTTTTTACACCACAATCACAAAATCATCCCAGCTTTCTTTTTGCATTCAGCCTATCACTGCATGAACCGATGTGCTCGCAGAACCAAAACGCATGTTGCCAAAGCCCAAACCTCACGCTGAAGGCTGGAGCGCCTTTGGGAAGTCAGGGCTTACTAGAAAGGAAAGTGAGGCTGCAGAATACAGGGTTACAAATTTCCAGCACTTCAGCAGAAATCTACCTACAAATACAAAGGTTCGAAGAGTTTAATGACAATTGTAAAAAAAGAAGGCTTTAAAAGATTAACATTTAGCCGGGTGTGGTGGCACACACTTGTAATCCCAGTACTTGGGAGGCTGAGACCAGAGGATCTGTGTTTGCAGCCAGCCTCAGCTACTTAGTGAGGCCCTCCGCAACTTAGTGAGACCCTGTTTCAAAATAAAGAAAAAAAATAGGGCTGGGGTTGTAGCCCAGAGGTAGAATGCAAAAAAAAAAAAAAAAAAGATTAACATTTTAAGAGAATTTAAAATCCCAAAGTTCAACTCTATTGTAATCCAACAAAAATACGATTAAATAAGTAGTAGCTTTGTGTTGTTTTTACAGGCATCTTTCACATTCCTGGCATGAAGAGCCGCTTGACAGCCAACTGTATCAACGTGAACTTAGGGCGCTGTTTTCCTTACCTGCCCCAGTCATGAATGCAAAAATAAAGATCCAGTGTTCAGAAATACGGTTTCACCTCAGATCGTTCCTCTGAATTTCCACGGCCCTCGGTTGAGCCTGCTGCTGCTTCCTACAGATTGAACTTTTCTTTCCCATTGCAAGTAAGTCCCCCAGAAAAGTAGCTTTCCAGTCGGTCCCACATAGAGCAGAAAAGGAGCAAAACCAGCAGGAAGATCTCAACGTGCCCGCTGACATGGACAGAGGAGGCCTCTGCATTGCGGAGAGTGCTGAAAAGCTCCCCATCCTCTCTTCAACGCACAGTAAGCTGTCAAGGGACCTGCTCATCTCCTTTCTTTCATAGAAAACACAATAAGCTAGCAATTATTATTCAGGCAGATGGACTTTTAAGAGTATCAGCAGATAAATTAAAAGGCCTTGTCAAACCAGTGATTGGTTTTTCATCTGATAAATGTCCTCTTTCTTTTTTTTAACTAATTCATATGATAGAAATCCCTTATAAGAATCCTATAAGGCTGCAGCAAATTGCAGTTCAAGGTACCAGCATTCTCTGTTCACAATCTTTCTTTAAGAACCAAGAATACTTTTTAAAAAGTAATGTTACACCGGGCGTGGTGGCGCACGCTTGTAATCCCAGTACTTTGGGAGGCGGAGACTGGAGGATCTGGGTTAGCAGCCAGCCTCAGCTCTCTCTCTCTCTCTCTACTTAGTGAGGCCCTCCGCAACTTCGTGAGACCTGGTTTCAAAATAAAGTATAAAAAATAGGGCCGGGGGTGTAGCACGGAGGTAGAACGCCCCTGGGTTCAATCCCCGGTACCGCAAAAAAAATAAATAAATAAAAATAAAAAGTAATGTTACCTTTAGGTTAGAATTGTATTAAGAGACTTGCAGAACAACATTAAAAATTAGACCCGCTGAAACAAAAATTGATTAGGTATTAGGATCAATGTACCAAGTTGATTTAAAAGTGCTTCTTCACAGAAATGTCATAGAAGAATGAAAAAATATTTTCCTCTGTCTTTCAAAAGGAAATATCAATGTAGTAAAAACCTAAATAAAAAATAGCCCTTGATTAAGATTTAGGAAGTCAGATGTGATGGTGCACACCTGTGATCCCAATACTTGAGAGGCTAAGACAGGAGGATCACAGGTTCAAGGGCAGCCTTAGCAATGTAGCGAGACTCTCAGCAACCTAGTGAGACCCTGTTTCAAAATAAAAAATAAAAAGGGCTGGGGGTGTAGCTAAGAGATAGAATGCCCCTGGGTTCAATCTTTAGTAACACACACACACACACACACACACACACACACACACAATTAGGTACAAATATTTTTATTCAAAAGTAATTTAAGAGTGGTATTTGCAAGAATAATTTTAACAGAAATTAATTATTGTAACTCTTCACTGAAAACTAGAACACTGCTAATAACATTGAAATGTAACTGGTCTATTCACAGTTGTTTTATTCAACTAAATTGTAATTGGCTTGTAACCTGTTGGTGTTTAAACTTGTGTTTAAACATTTTAGGGAAAAATTACAAAACTTCAAACCTGTCTAGTGATACAGAAAAAGTCAGAGAATTGAAAGGATAAAGAAATGGCAGGTGAAGGATTACTGTGTTGGTCTGGCAGATAACGAGAGGACTCTTCAGGTACCACGTCCTCGGTGCTCAGTTTCACTCCTAGTTCCCAACACCGGCGATCTACTTTTGGGTGGTGTTCTCATCAAATTTTACCTAACCAAGATGTCTGGCATGTCCTGCCTCATGGGACTGGACTGGCTTCCACACAGGAGTCGAGAAAGAAGGAAGTGCGGGGCACCTGGAGCAGAGGGCAGGAATGGAGAACTGAACGAAATGTCACCGGCTTCCAGGGAGCCTGACACTGAAGCTGCTGTGAGCTGTCCCAGAGGCTGGAGTCCGAGAATAGAACTAGAGCTAGGATTTGGAATTCCACACAGAGGAGGAAAGGGACCATAAAAAGCCTTCATTACCAATCCAAAACAAATTAGAAAGGTACACAGGAACCCTATTTGGAAGGGTTTCAGTTTTTTTGTGTGTGTGCGTGTGTGGTACTGAAGATTGAATCCAAAGATATTCTACCTCTGAGTTATGCCCCCCCAACCTTTTTTACTTATTTATTTTTTGTTTTTGAAGCAAGGTCTTGTTAGGTTGCTGAGAGTCTCGACAAATTGCTGAGGCTGGTCCTGAACCTGCCACCCTCCTATCTCAGCCTCCTAAGTACTGGGATTACAGGTGTGTGTCACCATATCAGGCTGCGGTTTTCTTATTAGGGTCACAAAGAAAGAAAGTTCTGTAAAGCTGTCACCTCAGGGGATACAGTTTCTCTCTATGTGGTTCTCATTTGTTTGTATTAGCTTTATACTTTAATGGATAAAATGTTTCTTTTAAACTACTGAGCTATATAATAGAGTATATGAAACAGGAAGACTTAAGAAGAGCTTAAGTTAGAGGCAAAAATCTGAAAATGAAAGGGTTTCTAATTTCCATGGTTATAGGTCACCTCTAAGGAAATGCACAGTGGGATGCTACTTTGTTTACTAATCAATGAAAAGCAATAAAGCCTTACCAATATGATCATATTCTTAAAGAACCAAGTATCTTAGTTTTGAGAAACCAGCAGAATATACACAGAAAATCCAACAAAAATAGAAAACACCTATAAGTGCTGAATTATGTGGCAGACTCACATAAATATTAAAGTAGTTCAAAGAGATACCAAACCCATGGAGTAATCAATATTATCAAACAGATGATGTCAAATCAAAATTTCACTACAATTCTCACTTCTCAAGGATTTTGGGGGGGAGGGGTACTGGGGATTGAACCCAGGGGCAGTCTACCTCTGAGCTACATCCCCAGCCCTTCTTATTTTTTGTTTTGAAACAGGGTCTCACTAGGTTGCTGAGAGTCTCATTATGTTGCTGAGGCTGTCTTTGAACCTGTGATCCCTCTGTCTCAGCCTCCCAAGTACAAGATTTACAGGCATGCACCACCATACCTGGCCAGTCCTCAAGTTTTAAGCCTTCTAATGCTAAAAGCTTAAAACAAGTACTCAATAATTCTAAGTCTGTACAGCTCTGTAAATTGGAGAGAGAGAGGTCACATCTTTTGTGGAAGGTGATAAGGAAAAACAGGGGGAGGGGCATGAGATGGCCTATCAAGGAAGTCATTCCAAGCAAAAGTAGAGAATTAGAACAAAGAGTGAAAGGTGTGTGGGCAAGCACAGGCTACAGGAGGGGAGCTGTGGGGTAGATGCTGGGACGGTGGGTGACATCCAAAATGCTCAAGGCTTTAAATGCCATGAAAAGAAGAAGCTTAACTTAGCTTGGTGGGCCACAAGGAAGCAATGCTGATTTCGGGGCACATGTGTCTTTAGAGACACAATGCCATTTTTAAGCTCTGATTTTCAGAACAAGCGTATTTTGGGGGCAAATTAAATTAAGGGTAAGAAACCTAAAGCAGATATACTTTTCCCATTTTCTCATGGAATTTCTCCTGAATCGCTGCCTACATCATTCTGTCAACAGTTACACATGCCAGGCCACTATATGGACTCAGGCATGGTACTCGAGGAAGAGGTTTTCAGTACATGTAAGACACAGAGGAATGAATGGACCAGCACAAACCTGCAGTCCACCTCTACGCAAGGCACCTTTTTCTCTGTCTCCCTCTTTGTGGCGGAGGTCACTCTCCCTTGGGACTGGGAGCTCCAGGATTCCTCCCCAGATCTAAGCCATTTTTCATCTTCTCCCCAAGGCCTGCAGGTGAGGGCTCCTTCCTTTTACCACTCTTCCCAATCTGGTCTGCCAGCTGTCACCCATATCAACAATATCCCCAACTGCCACTTCCCCCACAGCTCCCTGACAAGGGGGCCTAAGGCCAGAGGGAGTCCGGCAGGCTGGGCATGGCACCAGAGGAAGCCCCAGCAACCAAAGAAAACTCAGGAGCAGCTACCATGGAACATTCCTGCAGACTGTGACACACAGCAGAACTCTATTGTAGAAAGGGCTGCTTTCCTTATATTTACCAGGTTAATCCCAGAACACTGTGTTTCCTAAACACAATTCTAGTATTAGAAGGAACTTGATTTAGCATGAGGACTGTACAGTATTGACTTTAGGGGTTCAATCATATGACCACAGCTGAAATGAAAGATGAATAAAATAATTTAAGAAAAAGGAAGAAATGAAGCAAGAAAAGACTTCTTTTTTTTAAAATAGTGGATTCCAACACAATTATACGTAATTTTAAAGCTGACATACATGTTCTCATTGTAATTTTGCTCCTTCTACAGGACTTTCTAAAGTTATGCCATAAACTGCCATAAAATCTAGAAGCAATGAAAGTGCAGGATGGTCCTCCTTAGGAAGAATATGAAGAGAACGGCAGGAACTGCTGGAATTAGCTTCACAGCATATGCTTCTTACTGTCAAATAATTTGGTCATAAGAGATTATGAGTGTGGATACCTGAGAAAGAATACACCCTTGGAAGGGGGGGACAAAGAGAGGTGACTTGCTTCTGTCTGTAAGAATTATGTAATGGTTTCAGGGTGGAAAAAACCTACTCTGCAGAGTGATGGTTACTTTAAGGGTTGCCAAGCAATTCAATTCTCCTGTTCCCAGGTATGCAATCCAACATGCCCAAACATTTGACAGTGATTTCTGGCACTTCCTTTTTTCTTTTTAATGTAATGTCTACATGTCTGATAAACTATAACTTAAAAAATACAATTTAGCTTGGCGTGGTGGCACACACTTGTAATCCCAGTACATGGGGAGGCTGAGACAGGAGGATCACAAATTCAAGGCCAGCTTCAGCTACTTGTGAGGCCCTCCGCAACTTAGCGAGACCCTGTTTCAAAAAATAAAGAATAAAAAAATCGGGCTGGGAGTGGAGCTCAGAGGTAGAATGCCCCTGGGTTCAATCCCCAGTACCACACACACACACACACACACACACACACACACACACAAAATACAATTTAGAAGAAAATATTTACTGTTGAAGAGCAGCAAAATTTTGGGCTGCTTGGCGTAATCATCTTTATTATAATAGAAACTGAATGGCCTACTAGTATTTCAGATATTCCCATGCACACACTGGTCATTAGTGTTATAAAATGTCTGACAAAAAGCCAGGCGTGATGGCACACGCTTGTAATCCCAGTACTTGGGAGGCTGAGACAGAAGGATCGCAGGTTGGCAGCCAGCCTCAGCTACTTAGTGAGGCCCTCCACAACTTAGTGAGACCCCATTTCAATGTAAAGAATAAAAAACAGAGCTGTGGGTGTAGCTCAGAGGTAGAATGCCCCTGGGTTCAATCCCCAGTTCCCCCCCCCAAAAAAAAAGTCTGACAGAGACAGGGACCTTGTTCTACCTATGCTGCGTACTCCAGTAAGCTAAAAAAACCAACCCCCCCAAAAATAAAAAAAAAAGAACTTGAATGTTCTGGATAGATGTCAATGAGAACTTTGGTAGTAAAGGAAGAGGTCCTAACTGGATATGATCTGTGTTTTGTTTTTTGCAGATTGCTGATGCTCAGATCCTGGTTTACCATCTGACACATTGTAAGTACTCAGTAAATATCTGCTGACTGCCGGAATAAATAATGTGTAGACCAAAATGATATCAAAATCTTCCCCTTCTCAGCCTGGATCCTGTCCACCTTAAAACCCCAGTTTGAATAGTATTTCAGTTCAACTTCATAATGCTTATTAACCATCCATGAAATTTGCATGGCTGTTTGACCAAAGACCCAAGCAAGGCTAAGGGAAAACGCTTTTGTAGGCTGCACTAATCTTTATTTCTTTGAATGCGAAAGCACTGACTACTTGAAGTGTGAATTCCCTCTTCTGCTGCTGTGCATCCTGATTTACAATGCAGGCCTCTTACGCATATACTTCACACACATAAAACACTTCATGTTCTCTCTGCCCTGATTAAACTTTTTCTGCCTAAAAATGTTCTTTTGTCACCTTTCACACTTGAATAGAAACTTCTCATTCTTCAAAGCTTGGTCCAAACATCTCCTTCTATACAAAGCATTTCTTTTTTTTAATATGTTTTTATTGGTGCATTGTAGTCTCACATCACAATGAATATCAGTTTGGTGTTAACATACATGCACACAGCTTTTGGTGTCCCTCCACCCCACCTGTCCCCCCACATGTAGTACTAAGAATGATGTTGGTATAATCTCATATGTACACATTGTTTATGACAGTAATTCCATAGATTCACTTCTTTCTTGCCCTTCCCCTTCCCTTGTACCCCTTCCCTTGCACCACTGAGGGTTCTCTGTTGTCATTAGAATCCCTTTTGTGTACCCACTACTTCCTAGGTTGCACATATTAATGAAAACATATGTCCCTTCTTTTTTGTGATTGGCTAATCTCACTTAACATAATGTTCTCCAGATTTTTCCATTTTATTGCAAATGCTGTTATTTTGTTCTTTATTGCTGAGTAGAATTCCATTGTGTGTATTTCCCATAATTTTGTAATCCATTCATCTGTTGATGGACATCTAGGTTGGTTCCATAATTTGGCCACTGTGAATTGTGCTGCTATGAACATGGGTATACATATATTACTGTAGTTTTCTGGTTTCAATCCCTTTGGTATGATACCCAATAGTGGTATAGCCGGATCATATGGTGGGTCCATTCCATTTTCTGAGGAATCTCCACACTGATCTCCACAGTGGTTGAACTAGTTTGCAATCCCACCAACAGTGTAGAAGAGTCCCAGTTTCCCCACATCCTTGCCAATATTTGTTGTTGTTTGACTTCTTAATGAGTGTCATTCTAATTGGGGTCAGATGAAATCTTAGAGTAGTTTTGATTTGCATCTCCCTGATTGCTAATGATGTTGAACATTTTTCATGTATCTATTGGCCATTTGTATCTCTTCTTTCCTGAAGTGTCTGTTCATTTCAGTTGCCCACTTCTTGATCGGATTGTTTGTTTTCTTAGTGTAAAGTCTTCTAAGTTCTTTGTATATCCTAGATATTAGACCTCTGTCAGAGGGATAACTTGCAAAGATCTTCTCCCATTCCGTAGGCTTTCTCTTTAAGCTCTTGGTGGTTTCCTTTGATGAGCAGAAGCTTTGTAGTTTAATGCTATCCCACTTATTAATTCTTGTTTTAATTTCCTGTGCTTGTTGAGGAAGTTTCTACCTGTGCCTATATGATGGAGTGCTGGGACCTATGGCTTCTTCTAATAATTTCACAGTCTCTAGTCTAACTTCCAAGTCTTTGATCCATCTCGAGTTGACTCTTGTGCAGGATAAGAGGTAAGGATTTAGTCCCATTTTTCTACAGGTAGATAACCAATTTTACCAGCACCATTTGTTGAAAAGACTGTCCTTTCTCCAACGTATGTGTTTGGCACCTTTGTTGAAAATCAATTGGCTATAAGTTTGTGGACTTGTTTCTGCATCTTCTATTCTGTTCCACTGGTCTATGTGTCTGTTTTTGTGCCAATACCATGCTGATTTTATTACTATAGCTCTGTAGTATAATTTGAAGTCAGGAAATGTGATGCCTCCTGCATGGTTCTTGTTGCTGAGAATTGCTTTGGCTATTCTGGGTCTTTTGTTTCTCCATATGAAATTAATGAATGATTTTTCTAGTTCTGTGAAAAATGATGTTGGTATTTTGATAGGGATTGCATTGACTCTATAGATCATTTCTGGCAGGATGGCCATTTTGATAATATTTATTCTGCCTATCCAAGAGCAGGGGAGATCTTTCCATCTTCTAAGACCTTCTTCGATTTCTTTCTTCAGTGTTCTATAGTTTTCATTGTAGAGGTCTTTTACCTCTTTGGTTAAGTTTATTCCTAGGTATCTGATTGGTTTTGAAGTTATTGTGAATGGGACTGTTTTCTGGATTTCTTTCTCAGTGGATTCATGGTTGGCATATATGAAAGCTACTGACTTTTTTAGGTTTATCTTGTATCCTGCTACTTTGCTGAATTTGTTAATCAGCTCTAGTAGACTTTTGGTTGAGTTCTTTGGGTCTTCTAGGTATAGGATCATATCATCTGCAAATAAAGATAATTTTAGTTCTTCTTTTCCTATTTGAATTCCTTTGATATCCTTCTCTTGTCTTATTGCTCTGGCAAGAGTTTCAAGGACTATATTGAAAAGGAGTAGTGATAGTGGGCATCCTTGTCTTGTTCCTGATTTTAAGGGGAATTCTGGCAATTTTTCCCCATTCAATATGATGTTGGCTTTGGGTTTCTTATATATTGACTTAATGATGTTGAGGTATGTTCCTTCTATTCTGATTTTCTGTAGAGTTCTTAATATGAATGGGTGTTGAATTTTGTCAAATGCTTTTTCCGCATCTATTGAAATGATCATGTGATTTTTGTTTTTAGTTCAGTTTATGTGGTGGATAACAAGTATTGTTTCGCTTTCCTGGGATGAAACCAATTTGGTCATGGTGTACGATTTTCTCAATATGGTTTTGAATGCGCGTAGCTAATATTTTATTTAGAATTTTTGTGTCTATGTTCATTAATGATATTGGTCTGTAATTTTCTTTCCTTGAGGTATCTTTATTTGTCTTT
>PVJS01005402.1:7211-64417 GCA_004027185.1 Glis glis | reverse complement strand
AGAGAGAGAGAGCTGAGGCTGGCCGCAAACCTGGATCCTCCGGTCTCCGCCTCCCAAAGTACTGGGATTACAAGCGCCACCACGCCCGGCCCTGACTAATTATAATAATTTATCTTCAGATTGGAGTTGGGGATCTATACAAAATGGTATTTCTACTTTCAAACCTTTTTTATTGACTTATGACATTTTTGTGAATTACAGTACAAAACGGATGACAAGAGTCATCTTTATCTCATTCTTGACCTCAAGGGGAAAGCTTTCAATAATTCCTCATTTTGGGGGGTGGGGGAGCTAGAGATTGACTCCAGGGGAATTCTACCTTCAAGCTACACCCCCAACCCTTTTTATTTTTTATTTTGAAACAGGGTCTCGCTAGGTTGCTGAGGGCCTTGCTAAGTTGTTGAGGCTGGTCTTAAAACTGAAATCCTCCTGTCTCAGCCTCCCAAGTACTGAGATTACAGGCGCATACTATCATGCCTGGCTTTCAATAATTTGCCATTAAGCATAATGTCGTCTGTAGATGTTTTATGGATACCTCTTGTCAGATTAAGGAAGTTCTAGTGTATTCCTACTTTTCTGAGAGTTTTTATTATATATTGTGTTACATTTATCAAATTATTTTTCTGCACCTGTTAAGAAGATTGTGTGAGGTTTTACTTTTTACTAGTAATATGGCTAGTTATATTGACTAATTTCAAAAATTTAAACCAAACCAACCTTGCATTCCTAGAAAAAATCCAAATTAAATGTGACTTATTATTCTTTTGCATATATCACTGGCTTTGATTTGTTATAATTTTATTCAGGATTTTTGCATCAGTGTTCATGATGAACAGAAGTTTTCAATTTTAATGTAACTCAGTCACATTAAATTATTATTTTCCTTACTTAAAATGTCCTTGGCATGTAACATAATCAATACTATGCCAAGATTATAAAATGTGTAAACGTGTTTCTTCTTTTTCTATTCCCTAGGAAAGTTTCTCTAAGTCTGGATTTATTTTTTTCCTCAGATACTTCATAGAATTTACCATTGAAGCCATCTAGGTCTAGAATATTCTTTGTAGAAAGAATTTAATTATTTGACTTCTTTAATAGATGTAGGACTACTTATCTTTTCTACTTCTTCTTGTGCCTGATTTGTTAAATTAAATTAAATGCAATGTGACTTCTTTTTGGCAGAAATTCTAGGAATTACTTTCAGTGATCACTACTCATATATGACATCAAAATGATTAATTCTAATAACATATGGATGACATAGTCTTTTCATTTACTCATATTTCACATTTCTAGCACTTTTCATCTTAAAAGAAAGTTAGGTCAATTATTTTAAGTCACCCATTTGTTCAGAGTAAAAATTAACAGTCATTAAAAGTTGTCCTAAGAAGCATAAATCTTCCATTGACTTTTGACTACTATAATTACACACACAGGTGAGTTTCTTTTAAATTTGTTCAATTAACAAGCACATAGTAAGGCATACTAAAATATACACTTTCAAATGATAAAATCATGCAAGCAATTAACTATACAAGTCACAACATCAGTATTTTATAAATGTAGAGAAATTACAGGTCACTACATCATTTTTCAGACAAGGAAACTACAGGTCAGAAAGGCTAAGTGATTTATTCAAGATTATATAGGCAATAAATGGCAGAGCTAGCATTAACTACCCAGGCCTCCTGGTCATGGCTCTGACAGTCTTTCCAACACATCATGCCACCATTCAAATTATATATTCCTTCTAGAATTAAGAATGATCAAACACACTAAAATTTGCCTTGCACGTGTGTGTGTGTGTGTGTGTGTGTGTGTGTGTGTGTGTATGTGTCACTGGGGATTGAACGCAGGGGCATTCTACATCTGAGCTACACCCCCAACCCTTTTTTTGTGTTTTTATTTTGAAACAGGATCTCACTAAGTTGTGGAGGGCCTCACTAAATTGTCGAGGCTTAGTGCTAACCTGCAATCCTCCTGTTTCAGCCTCCCAAGTACTGGAATTACAGGTATGCACCACCACACCCAGCTTGCCTTATACTTTTTCAAGAACTTTGATTTTATGAAGAAAGACAAAACAGGACCCATATCATAGTAGCTAACATTTTAAGGTTTCATTTTGGGTCTTTTTTTTTTAATCACATTGAATTTCAAGTGACTATCTTTCTTGCCTGTATTGTTTCAAGTGCCATTTCTTCTCAATTATATAAATATAATAGGTCTTTGATTATCTGACTAAAGACTCTGCTACCTACTTTATAGCCCTTGTACTTCCACCTTGCACTCTCTAAATACAGATGAAATTATATCATACATTCCAAAGTCAGACTGGAAAGACGTTTTGATTATATGCCAACTACACTGTAAGTTCTTACTAGTCAGGGATGGTGATACATATTTGTGTTGTCCAGTACAATAGAAGGAACATTCAGTAAATACTTAGCAGATCGAAAGACTGACATAGTGTTTTGGATAATCCAGTGGTTATGAATATGGGAAACATAATGTATAGGTTCAAATATCAGCTCTGCCACTTATTACCTGTGTGACCTCAGGCAAGTTGCTTAACTTCTCTGTGTCTCAGTTTCCTCATCTGTAAAACAAGGTAATAACAGCATCCTCATAGATTTGTTGTGAAAATTGAATGAGATAATCCAGTAACACAATGCCTGCCCAGAATAATTTTTCAAAAAATATAAACAGATGAGATTATATCATTTATTATCTACTCCTATTCCTGCCATTCATCATAATCCCTCCTCTCTCTATCCTGAGTGACTTGGAAAACTGAGAGTTCAGTGAACCTCTTTCTTTCCTTGAGAAATATATCTGGTACATAAATAGTAAGTCATCTAAATCCTATTATCTCTAGGTAATTTTATTTAATAATCATATTTTAAGAGCTAGACAAATAAACACCAAAGCAGTTTTGATTAAATCCTGTTTTCTCAATGGCTATTTGGAATACATCATTCATATGCAAACCCCAAGTATACTGAATAACAGATAAAATAAATAATGACCATAATGCAAACCACATTCTGATTCCCACTTCCCTGCAAGTAACAGCTCCATGTAAGAGTCGCAAGAGCCAGAAGGCAACATGCTTATTAACTGTGGGTTACTCAGCTATATACATAGAGCTTAGCAGAGCACGTGGGAGTTTCCATATTCTCAGTTAAGCTAATGGTTCCTTGGAGTCCAGTTCCTAAAATCCCTTAGGAATTTCAGGGTTTGCCTGAAAAAATATATCATATTTCCATGACGATGCCTGAACACAAATTGGGAAAGCTCACTGAATGCAAACCATCCTGGAGGACAGGAAATAGTCACTGTTTTCAAAGAGGCAAGACATCCCTGCACACAGGAAATCAAGCTGGTCCTAGGAGACTGACCTCATCTTCCTCTACTCAAACCTGTGCATACTGTGTGGATGGGGGCCCCCCCTTTGCCCTCATCCCTGGGAACATGGTGGAGAATATGAATAAGGGCACTTATCATTGGAGGTAAAAGGCATTTTATTCAAAACTGCCAAATAAATGCATCGAGAGAAGCATATTCCATTCTTTTTTCACATTTCATTTCATTTTAAAGTATTCAGGGATTTACAGGGATTCTGGACTCAAAATAGGCAAGTTGTAAGCCTCTGGGAAAACCTGTCAAAAGACTCCAATCTACAAGGTGGTTTCCTAGATACATAGTGTTTTCTGCAGCAGTGAAGCTTTTGCCACACACACACACACACACACACACACAGATTGCTTCACTTCATCTTTCCTTGTGAACAAAAATAATTACACAAATAGTAGTT
Organism: Glis glis; assembly: GCA_004027185.1. Lineage (NCBI taxonomy): Eukaryota > Metazoa > Chordata > Mammalia > Rodentia > Gliridae > Glis > Glis glis. Next base: position 60,603 of record PVJS01005402.1, on the reverse strand, counting down.
TTATTGATTTTTTTAATTCTTGGGAGTAAAATGATGGCATGGAATAAGCCTGAGACTAGGAGAAAAAAACTCCTGATTTTGGTCCCAGCTGGACCTCACTCTACCCTGGTACCTCTGACCAAAGGGTGATAGGATGAGGAGACTCAAACCTACCCAACTACTGCAGAAAGCTGACATGCAGCCAATGCAGCCAAGTGCTCTTACACTTGTAAAGTAATAAAGACCATCATACAGTCTTTCTAACTGATTTGCATTCAAAAATCTATTCTGGATGCTTTATTTCAATCTGGGGAGAGCAGGGCAGGAACAGTGTGTTAGTGGAGACTCACCATTGCAGTTCTCACCGTGCCCCAAGCCCTTTCTAGGCACCATCCTCTTTGAATGAAGTCTCAAAGGGCCAAGCCCATATTAAATTCTCTATCACAAGAAGAATTACAGCAAGGTGACAAAGCAATTAACCTGAGTAATTTTTCAAAACTCTTGATGATAAATTCTTTTGCCACTTCAGACTATGTTCATGATGTGATTTTTTAAATTAGCAAAGAACATTTTTTTACATTTGTTCAAACTAAAAGGATAAAGGCATGTTTGCATTAAAAAAAGAAAGAGTTGACCAATGCTTTTTATTATTTTCTAATATTCTCTCTGCTCACTTCCTAGTGTCTGCAGACAAGTCTGTGATTATTATTTAAGGATCATGGTGATTCCCTTCACGGCATGGGGGAAAAAAGAAAAGCAAAATCAGGGCTATTATCCTGTGTTTATAACAAGTCTGTTACCATAGTAACGCCTGTGATGTCACAAACGGTACACCAAGGGCCAGAGGCTGTCTCTGAGGAGGAAGGGCAGCTGAGCCTTGGAAGATGGACACAAACATGTGAGGCCAAATGGAGGTCAATGCTCTGGTAATCGTGAAAACACAGGGAGCTCCCCTTGTCCAGAGAAAAGCGGGTGGACCAGAAGAGCAGCTCCCCAGGCCCAGAAGTAAGCTACACCCACACTTCTATACACAGCTGTGCAAAAGGAGTGGAAATCCAAGCAAATGTGGTATCACTGTGTTCCCAATCATGAGTATTCCACTGGGCCCAATGGCTGCCAAGACATGGAGGAGATCCAGTGGTGAGCCTGCCCATGCACATGAAACGCAGCCTTGGGAACCAGTGCCTGACCAGATGGAGCCCTCTGGCACCCTCGAAGAAAAGTAGTCGTCTCGTGATGGCAAGCACTTGACCACTAAGCTAGGATTTTTACCCCTACCAGGCCCTCAGGGTTAGAGAAGGACTTAGGAAGTCTCCCAAAAGATGCAGACTTTTTAAAATAGCTTTTTGTAGGAAGAAGCTGTAACTCCTGCCACTGGGGACTCTGGATGTAGTATATTAATAAGCATTATTATTCTGATATGGTCTACGGAAGTTTTGTAGGAATATGCTGAAAGGGCAACCTTATATTAAAAAGAATATTGAATTAGGAGTTGAAAGACCTTAGTAGTAGACTTGCCTCAGGTACTTGGAAATCACGTGACCTTGACAAAACTATTTTGCCTATTTGAGTGTCAGTTCATTATTTAATGATATCTAACATGTATTTCCCAGAGTTATTGTAAAGACCAAACTAAATAAAATAATGAGTTTCATAAACTATAAAGGATTTAACACAAATATAATATATTATTACTAGCATTTTCACATAGCTTACAGTACAATAGAAATAATTTGAACTCTGAAATAGGAATCCAAGGCATACATAGGATCCCATCTTCTCTATCCTGAGAGGTGGACATGTGAATGATACAGTTGACTATAAATCATTCAGGGGCTGATTAGCAAAGGGGCATTAGCTTCTGGCTACTGTACCCTTTATTCGTTCCCTTCAGAAATGCATGTTAACCAACATACAGCTAGAAAATTGACAGGGAGTATACCTTGACTCAATTACTTTGAATAACAGCTCTGGTAAAAGTTCTAGCCAAGGAAGAATTGACATGATTAACTAGAGGGCAGCTTTCGGATAATGTATGGGTTTGACCTATCCACAGATAATTAAGAGGAACGGAATCCTCACTTTACTATCAAGGAAGATATGGTTAAGGTCAGACAGATTGGGGCTACTGCAGACAAACTACTAGCATTTTCTCAGTGAACCACTTGTACATGTGTGCAAAAAAATTTAAACATGTCATTCATTTACTCAACAAATATTGGTGTACCCGAGCTATATACCCTGAAAAACACTATTTTCCTGCCCTCCTTAAGATATTACATAGGACACCTTGCCAAGTCCACAGCCTGACTCTGAAACTCTATTCATTTTCCTGTTATCTTGAGATTTGGCTAATCTTACCCTAGCACAAGCATCAGCAAACTATGGTCCCTGGGCCAAACCCTGCCGCTGCCTTTTTTGTAAATACAATTTTACTAGAACACAGCCATACCCCCTGGTTTATATCTTTGTCTATGGCTGCCTTCCTGCCACAGCAGCAGAGTTCTATCACTGTGAAAGAGACAGTATGGCCCTTTGCAGAAAAGGTTTGCTGACTCCTGCCCTAGATGGCAAGACTAAATAAAAACTCAGCTTTCTCATAAGCTTCTGTTTAAAAACTAAAACAGTAAGCTCCTAGAAAGCAGAGAGCATGCCTGTGTCTTTCCCTTATCTTATAGAACCCTAGAGGTGGACAGAGTAGAGAGTAAAACAGTGACAGAAAATTAAACACGTCCTTCCCTGCTTTTTTGTTTTCCACAAAAGAGTGCCTTGCAGTTCCATGGAAGACAGCATAAAACCACTGGTGTCCAGTTACTCTGGCTTCTAATTCCTCAGAGTTCCTACGTCTAAGACTTCCAAGGCCCAGTTTTTGGCCTCTATCCCTTTGCATATTTATTTCCTGATCTGATGTGGAATTAGAGTTAAATGGGAGCTGTGTGCTTGAATTCCACGTGGCTGGCTCAGCAGGAAACTCCAGGGCAGGTTTTTTGGCATGCCAGATTCACGTTAGCCTCAGCTATGCTAATTTCTAAAGCTGTTTGCTTTGCTCAAATAAATCTTAGGGATGAATTTGCATTTGGATGCACACCTTTTTATGCACAAATTATGTGCATGATAACTCTAGGGCAGAATAAGGTCTGAAAAAAAAAATAAAAAGGTATGGTATTTGCTAAATGACTTGTGTGGCAGGTACTATGCTGGGCGCTTTACATACATTTTCTCATCTCCACAACAACCCAATGGGTAGGACTGTGACCCCCATTTTTACAGATGAGAAAACTGAAAGGAGAACTTAGGTAACTTGTTCACATTCACAGAGCTGGTAAGTGACAAAGCCTACATTTGAACCCAATCTTTCTGAATCTGAAAGCCCGTGTTCTTGTCCCCTTAGTCATACTACTTTACTGACACCCTCATTATCATCACCCCTCACCTAAGCCGGGGAGCATACATTCAAACACAAACCCCACATTTCCAAAATAGGTCACCCTTTTCTTCCCCCATAGGCCTATATAAAATATCTCTTTGGTCCTTGGGAGATAAATTTGGGTCCTTGGGAATCACAAAACAATCAACCAAAGGGAAACAGGGCACTAATAAGGCAAACTTCATATGATACACCAATTATATTAATAATTAGTAGACAAACATAACTATAAGTGATTTTTAACTGGTAAATGGATTTTAATGACATATCTAAGGACCTCAATATGAAAGGACACTTTTACTACTAAAATGTAGTAGGCCAACAAGAGAATGTAGCCATAACCATGAAGGAAAATAAAAATGTGAGCAGCACTTAGAATACAGTGTAAATACAACTATAATATAATCCCAGGAATTAATAGCTACACATTTCTTCACGTCTATGGAACCATCACCAAACACTTAACTTCCCTAATAAAAACACAAGCATTAGCTTTAGCATGTTACAATAAGCACTGCTATTGTAACTTGGCATTTATCATTGTTCAATTCAATACACAGAAAAATAACCAGTCACGATTAAGCATACTAGCATAATTCCAACATTTTATAGCAAGCCAGATACAATATTATTTAACTTCTTTCTCTGTGTGAAATATATCAGTAACCAAGCTTGCAATATCATAATGCTCAGCCCACTGCCATCCAGATCTAATACACTGCCATCTAATTTTCTGGAAATATGAAAGAACTGATTACATTTTCATGCAAGTGAAATTCAGATCTCCATTTTTTTTAAGCTCTCAAAGACAGCTTTCCAGGAATTAGAAAGAACTTTGTGGAGACAGTGCATAATTGAGTTTGTTTCTTGAATGGATTCAGAGGAAGGCATGTTGAATAACATACCTGCCACATGTTCTTTTATAAAACTATCCTTTCCTCAAAAACCCCAGGAGACCTGGCTTTCCTTATGCACCACCTAGTTCAGTCATCATTACTGTTTTCCTTGCTACAGAAAGTCCCTCTCTCTCTCTCTCTCTCTCTCTCTCTCTCTCTCTATATATATATATATATATATATGGAAATTATATATATATATATGGATTATATATATATATAGGAATTATATATATGATTTCTTGTGTGGTACTGGGGATTGAACCCAGGGGCATTCTACCTCTGAGCTACACCCCCAGCCCTATTTTATTTTATTTTAAAACAGGGCCTCACTACAAATGTGTGCCATCATGCCCAGCTCTATATATCTTATTTTTAAAAACTATTTAATCATTTTTTAAAAAGCAGGTGACTTCAGAGAAGGAAAATAACTTTTCTTTGTAGCTGGTGGTAGAACCTAAGCAGGAGTAGCCTAAGCAGGGATAGGGGACTTTCCCTAATGTAGTAATAATACTTTAATGATACATATACTATGTATTATCTACAAAATTCTTAAAACATTCTTTATCTAAGTAAACTTGAGCATTTAATAATTCTTCATAAGAGTTACATGAATTGTTATTATTGGAACCCCAGTAGTGCTTACCTGCTGGTGGCTTTATGAAAGGTGGTGGAATTAAAGGTACAATAATGGGCACATTGCCATGATCCTTTGACCCTGCAGGGGAGTCACTGACACTTAGTCCATTTCCAGTGGCAAGCCCTGAATAGCCTGTGCTTATATTGTATGGTGAAATAACACTGTCCTCAGGTAATTTTGGTTTTGGCAAAGAATTTTCTGCAAAAGAAAAAAAAACATATTCAGTATGACAAAAGAACTTATTCAGTAGACTTAAATTCTTCCTTATTTCCTCAAGTAAAATGGTCATATAACAGAACAAAATTTTCCTTGCAAACCTTTAAACAATTTACCAGAACTCCACAGTCCATCCTGAAGCTTTTTAGTCTTGTTACCATAAATTTCGAATGGGCTCCTTTATAATTTGCTCCACTATGATAGCTAATATCCCAGTTGAATCATGGTGATGAATTTTAGCACTGTAAAATCCCATAGAAAATTGAGAAGCAATTAACCTTTTCCATGTACAAAGTGATATGTAGCAGGCATCGCTCTCTGGCTACCAAGGGAAAAGCCTACAGCGTGCACCCAAGCCCTGTAACTAGGTACCACTGAATTGTAAACTTAGACAATAATATAATCAAATGAACCAATGAAAAAGAAGCAGATCATTCAGAAGAAAATTGCTGCTGTACCAGGTATTGAAACTTAAGAGAAACAAAAATTAAAAGAAATTACAATGATATAAACTTTGTGTATTTTTTCCTAGCATGTGAATCATTTAAAAATAATAAAATAAAAGCTTCAACCATGGAAAACAAATTTTCCCTCTAACAGCATATCCTGGCAAACTCTCTATGTTCCCCAGAGGCAAAGATTATTACCTAGGCCAAGTATTATACGAGCTATTAGTTTATAGAATAGAAACTCATGACTTGCATTTTTCATTTACAGTGAAATTGATGATACTATCTTAGTAACATGATGTGTACAATTTCATAGCAAGTTTAACATAAAATGTGTCACGTACATTCAATTCCACATGCCTGTAGGACAGCTCATTTACATTTTGTTGCTTAGCAGATAAGAAGAAAAGTACTATTTTAAACACTACAAAAAAATGCTTGAACGGGTTGTTTATGCCAATAGATTTTGAATGCAATGCAAACTGCCAGTGATGATGCACGATTAGTTCCCCCATATTTTATTAAAATTCCCCAAATAGGTTGCTTCTTCATATGGTCCTCCTCTTTTACAAGCTCTCATTCCAAATTTAGGTTCATAAATTTAGTATTCATAGCCAGGCGTGGTGGTGCACACCTGTAATCCCAGTACTTGGGACGCTGAGACAGGAGGATCACAGAGTTGAGGCCAGCCTCAGCAATTTAGCGAGGCCCTCTACAACTTAGTAAGACCCTGTTTGAAAGATAAAATTTAAAAATAGGTCTGGAGTGTAGCTCAGAGGTAGAATGCCCCTGGGTTTAATCCCCAGTACCACACACACACAGAAATATATTCATACAAGTTTCTCCCTTAGCTATCTGGCACTACTGTCCACTGGTAGAATCAATGTAAATTCCACTCTGTCAATCATCTGTCACTTCTACTCTTTGGCTGGGCTTTGATGAGAATTCTTATAGAATAATATAGGGCCTAATCACTATTACTCTCTTACTCCTTGTCCTGTTGAAGGGTGTGGGAGCAGGAGAAGAGCAGGAACTTCAAACAAAATAAAAATAGGGCTTCCCATTAGAATTCCTTCCCCACAAAAAGGAAGGAGTATCACCAAACTAATAGTGAATCTCTTTTTGCAGTCTGAAAATGTCAACCTGCCATTGCACTTAGCAGGAAGTCCCAGTCCCCAACAATTGATGATGTATCAAAGAGATGAGGAAACTAGAAGTTAGCAAACACTGTCCCTTTCTATGATTTTGTGGGCAGGACCGCAGCACTTAATGTCCTGATTCTCATTTAATTCTCCCATTGCTGGAGGGAGATAAAGGTATGTATAGTTTTGTTTTATGTTGTGCTCTTATATTCTGTGGAATTCTGCTTACAGGAAAGCACTATTGGGGATGTATGTTTAAATCAACCATGGGCATAATCAACAAGAACAACAAAAAGTCCCAAAGCAACTTAATTCTGGCAGGTTGAAATCCTCCTTTGCATGAACAATGGAACATTAAATGTCATTACCTTTGAGAACAGAAATGTGCTGCCGGCTCTCCCCATCTGTAGGGTAGCTCCTGAATTCAATATCTTCGCCATCTTTTAATTCAACCTTATCATAGCCATACCAGCCAAGGAGTTCATTCATGGTATTTTCTGCAAAGTTCTGAAAGAGAAGCATAGACTACTACTTATTTCTATAATCAATAACTATTTTAAAAGAATGCATAAATTGAATTGTTTGCCCTACCCCATTTAATGCCAGCTCTGCCCCACTTCCCCTAGAGTAGTGTTCATTCTTCAAATCACGTTCAAAAATTATAATGCATTTAAATCACAGAATGACGCATCCGATTATGACAGTCCTTTAGACATTTGCAATTTAAAGATAATAAGAAAAAAAGGTATTTGTCAGTTTTGCCTATGAATAGGAAGCCATACTTTACCATATCCTTCTGCAAAGTCTATATCCCACACTAATACAAAAATATGAAAGAGAAGCACAAAAAACAGCTAAGAAAATATTTTGAAAATGAAAACAATTAATCAACCTTTTTGTGGTTCAGATTAATTTAAATTAAAATTACCTTCTGATTCAGGTAGTGTTTCTTAACATGTCTCTTATCTCAGATAAAGCTAAATTTCAACAAAGAAATAATTTCTCAATTGTCAACCACTAGTATACAGAAAACCGAATAGGTTACAAGGGTCTCTCCCTTTTTAATTTTCCCCTTTGTAAGAGCATTTTTAAAAATCAGTGCATAATTTGATTTATAAATTTTATTAGTGACAGATTCTTTGTCCATGAAATCAAAGGTTACTATGATTGTCTTCTGGTAAGTGACATAAAAGTTCCAAATCACTTTAAGGTTATTAGTTAGCCCAGATTCTGGATAATGTATGAAGCCATTTTTATGAATTATAAGACAATATATAAGTATAATTTATTATTACTGTTATTATAGATACCAAAGTTTGAAAATAATGGGTATAATTGATACCTTATATTGTATTTACTTTTATTAACTTATCAATTGCTTGATCTGAAAACAAGATGTGAGACTATGTGTGCTAATAATCTTGATGCTTATGTGTGCCTTAAACATCTATCTGGCAGGGTACCATGTGCCTCCTAGATGGAGCTAGAAAAACTATATATTCTAACCTTCTCTGTGGCTCAAAGAATCTTTCATTATTCTCCTTAGAAGCTGTCATTTCTGAATTATGCTGGGATATATAATTTATATACCTGAAACAAAGCACCAAGGCTAAGCCAGTGTGCACAGCCTCAATGTGTGAGTTCCACGTTTTCTTGAATTTCACGACTTAAGATTTCGGCAGGGGTTGCATAAAAAATAAAAGGTTTTACACTACTGACACCACAAAAACAAACCTGGCATTTCAAACCACCCTCAGGATGCTACATTTTTTTTTGTGTTAGTGCCCACTTAAGCTCTGAGCTTCAACTGGGTCAATCTGTGATGGTACAGTGCACCAGCAATTAAAAAAAAAAGAATCTAGCCAGATTGATTCAATGTTACCATCTACAAGGCTAACAGTCAGCCATATCAAGCTTTAGTGAGGCAGTTATTCTCTCTGATGGGTGATCCTGTCCACATTAAATAGACATTCTTTTCATGAATGTACAAAGATGATATGATCAATATGAATAATAAGCTCAGCAACTTCAAGAATACCACTGAGGAAGACCGGGCTAAATGCTGCTCTACTCAATCACAAGAGATCCCTTTAATGAGGCGTCACTCTCCCCTATCACCTAATTTCTTCCCCCTGAGCTGAGTGCCTGACTCAAGAATGACAGTCCCTAAGCATACAAATCAAAGTGGTCTGGCAGCAGAAATCTACAAGGATGAAGCTTACCTTGCATGGAAAAACCAATTCCCAACAGCATTAAAAGCCAATTTCAATTGGTCTGTGTGCTGTTTGCCCAACTCTAAGAGAACTGTGCCAACAAGACAGAAAATCTTAGGCATAGTAACTCCTAGCTACCATATCCAGTTTTGTACACCATTCCTATGTGGGCACCACTTTCTCTGGTTCTGTCTAAACTCTGAAGTCACACAAAGGCTACAGATGCATAATTCATGCATTGACCTCCCAGCCAAGGATATAGATATGTTTGTTGTAGTCCAGCAGCAAATCCTTTCAGCCTTTCAAAACCAATTCTAGGGATGGGATCCAGAAGTTTCAAACATCTGGATAAAAACTGAAACCTCAACTGGATTATTAACACCAAATTCATATTATTTGAGCATCTTAACTGCATCAGTTTAGATTATGGTTTCTGCTGAAAATTCAGAGGCTTCATGAACCAATCAATATGAACTTGATCTATTCCATGATTTTCAAGTTACTATAAATGTCAGGGAAAATAAACTCTAAAAAATTCCCTTTCTTGCCCCTGAAAATAAAAATAAGCACCTTGATGTTTTTATATATGACTATAAAAGCAGAAAACAAAAGGTTTATAAAGGCTCAAGCCATAAGTCTCAAATTTTTCATTAAAGTAGGAGCAAAAAGAGAAAACACTAATTTGCTTCCCTCCAAATCTTCACCCAGAATTTATCCTTGAAACTTAGGGTGGGAAACTGAAGCAGAAGAGTTCCTCCCAGCTTTAGGATTCTGTGAAGTCATAGAACTTCCACTTATATGAAAAATAAAATACCTTTTGCAAAGAAATTTCATAATTATAGTGCTCACACATCATAAATTTTACTGAGCAGTCATTATTTCAAATATTTTATCATTACTCCCATAAACCATCAAAATGTGCCAGCAATTTCAATATTTTGGCATCTGAATTACATTTTGCAGACTGCCTCTTGCCCTTGGAAGTGACACAAAAATCCTCTCTCATACCATGCGGTCCAATTTAGGTTTGGAAAATAGGTCACTAAAATTATAATGATAATGTCCAACACTCTTATAGCACTTTGCAGTGTTTCCACGTCCTTTAATTCTCTTGTTCCTTTCAATAACCCTATGTGTTAGGTATTTGGTTTCCACAATAAACTTTTGGTGAACCTATGTGACATCCTCACTTCACAATAGAAAACTAGAGCATCAGGAAGGGAAAAGACAGGCAGGGCAGATCACCCAGGAAGTCACAACTAAAATGCATATCTTCTGATTCGTATACCAGGCCTCCTTCTATTATAAATTCTATACAGTCCAGCTGGGCATGGTGGCGCACGCTTGTAATCCCAGTACTTTGGGAGGCAGAGACCGGAGGATCCGGGTTCGTGGCCAGCCTCAGCGCGCGCGCTCTCTCTCTCTCTCTCTCTCTCTCTCTCTCTTTCTCTCTACCTAGTGAGGCCCTCCTCAACTTCATGAGAACCGATTTCAAAATAAAGTATAAAAAAATAGGGCCGGGGGTGTAGTGTGGAGGTAGAACGCCTCTGGGTTCAATCCCTGGTACCGCCAAAAAAAAAAAAAATTCTATACAGTCCAATGTGTCAACAATTCCAAAGAAGCTAACTCCCTGGACCTACCAAAGAATTGCAAAGAAATGAGAGCATAGGGTGTCCATATCATGTACAAAGAGGTTTCCAAACAGGGTGTGTTTAGTCTGCTATGTTGAGACTCCACTTGCCTTCAGACTTGATCACCGGCCTCTACTCTCCTCAGTTACTCATTTTATTGGAGAAGGGGGTGCTCAAAATTCATAATTAAATTGAATCTTCTGATTTTATTGGGTTTTTTTTTTACATCACATCTGACTCTAATTGTTTTGTGTTTCTAATAACTGATTCCCCTACCTTTTCCTCACCCTCTCCAATTTCCCAATGCCACCTCCCCGGCTCCTAAGGAAAGCACACAATCCTAACATACAGTCTGAAAGCATGCTCTCTTTCTAGAGTGAATGAATAAATAGGTCATAGAAATATATGTAGAAAGGAAATTTTACTATTTCTTCATTTCTCCTAAGTTTTTTTTACACCAGCAAATTTTATTTTTGTTGAATCTTAATTACCAGGACATTCATTAGACAACCTCCTTATTCAACTAGAAATACTATCCAAATGTCAAAGGTCAATCTAAATGATTTATTTGGGGAGGACTGAGGATTGAACCCAGGGGCATTCTACCTTTGAGCCCTATTTTTTATTTTTTTATTTTTTAGCTTTGAAACGGTCTCGCTAAGTTGCAAAGGGCCTCACTACATTGCTCAGACTGGCCTCAAACCTGCAATCCTCTGGTCTCAACCTCCCAAGTACTAGGATTACAAGTGTGCACCACCATGCCCAGCCGATATTTTATTTATCCATTTATTCATTCATTCATTCATTCATTCATCTAATACTGGGGATTGAACCCAGGGGCAGTCTACCTCTAAGCTATACCCTCAGTTCTTTTTATTTTTTATTTTGAAACAGGGTCTCACTAAGTTGCCAAAGCTGTCCTCCAACTTGCAATCCTCTTGTCTCAGCCTCCCAAGTACTGGGATTGCAGGTGTGTGCCACCACACCCAGCCTAATTTTTTTTTTTTTTTGGCAGTACTGGGGATTGAACCCAGGGGCATTCTACCTCCAAGCTACACCCCCAGCCCTATTTTTTTTTTATTTTGAGACGGGGTCACACTAAATTGTTGAGAGTCTCGCTACTGTCCTCAAACTTGTGATCCTCCTGTCTCAGCCTCTCAAGTACTGGGATAATAGGCATGTGTCACCATGCCTGGCTCTAAATAAATTTTTGTGTGTGTGCTGGGGATTGAACCCAGGAGCATCTACCTCTGAGCTACACCCCCAGCCCTATTTTTTTTAAAACAGGGTCTTACTAAGTTGCAGAGGGCCTCACTAAGTTGCTGAGGCTGGCTGCGAACCTGCAATCCTCCTGTCTCAGCCTCCCAAATACTAGGATTGCAAGCATGTGCCACCACACCTGGCTTAAATAATTTTTTTTTTCAGTACTGGGGATTGAACTCGGGCATTCTATCTCCAAGCTCCATCCCAGCCTGTTTTTTTTTTTATTCTTTATTTTGAAACAGGGTCTCACTAAGTTGCAGAGGGCCTCACTAAGTAGCTGAGGCTGGCTACGAACCCAGATCCTCCGGTATCAGTTTCCCAAATACTGGGATTACAAGCGTGTGCCACCACGCCCAGCTTTAAATAAATTTTAATTGAACAATTTATCAGGTAAAAAAATGGTTGACATCAAGGCACTATGAAAATAGCAGTAATTACAAATTCTGAAAATACCTCTGAAACCTAAGTACTTCAAGCTCTTCTTCAGAAAGAATTAAGATTTTATTTATTTTGAAAACACCAAATTTTTAAACACAGGTAGGTACCACTGATTTTTTCTTTCATACCAGATCTTGCATAACTGAATGTCAATGTATTTTCAAATTTGTATCCTACACAAAAGAGCAGACAGTATTCAAAGAGTTCCCAATCATTTACCCAAATGAGGTAAAGTCATGCTTTCCCTCTCCCCATAAACATAACTCCTATTTTTACTCCAAGTCCCAGTTCTAGTAAAAATATGTCATCTATCCCAAATATACTATAAGTTACTTAAGGGCAGAAACCTTTTATTTTATTTTATGCCTTACCTAGCACAATATCTGACACCTAAAATTCACTCAAGAAATGTGCTAATGCATTTGGATATATTCACAATTTTTTAAAATGTATAAAGAGAAGTGATAACACAAGACTCAAGAAAACCTAGGTTGTTTTTTTTTTTGGCAGTACTGGGGATTGAACCCAGGGGCATTCTACCTCTGAGCTACACCCCCAGCCCTATTTTTTTTATTCGTTATTTTGAAACAGGGTCTAAGTTGCAGAGGGCCTCACTAAGTAGCTGAGGCTGGCCGCGAACCTGCGATCCTCCTGTCTCAGCCTCCCAAGTACTGGGATTACAAGCGTGTGCCACCACACCCGGCAAGAAAACCTGATTCTAACAATAAGAATGTGAAAGTTTAAAAACTATAATATGTACTATTAGTAAGCACACTCATGCTTTTGGGAACTTAAATCAATACAACTTTTATAATGGATAATTTGACTCTATGCACTAAAAGCCTTAAAAATTTACATATCATTTGACTCAAGAGATTTTATTTCTAGGCATTTTAGGAACTACCCTAAAGAAATAAGTATATAAATATGCATGTTCAGGAATATTTGTCTCATTGTTGCTTCTTTAAAAACAAACTAAATGCCAAACAATAGTAACTTGGTTAAATAAATTATGACTGCTATTTAGCCAATAAAATATATGCTGTAGATAAATTTTAGTGCCATGAAAAGATATTAACAATATATTAAGTTTTAAAAGGAAAGTTAGTACACAATGAAATCATTTTTGTTTTTTAAAAGATTGTATATTACACATAGAAAAGGGCAAGAAAAGGCATACATCAAAATGTTGACAGTAATTGTGTCTGGGTGGGAAAATTATAGGCTTTATTTTTTTCTTTTTGTTTATTTCTATGGTGTATTCTATTTCTGCCATGTCTGTATTATTTTTGTAAAAATAAAAAGCTAGTTTTAATTAAAAACTAACACAGTCTCACTCATAGATGACTACATCAGTCGTATTCACAGTTCTAATGACAATGAAAAGAATCTGTCAGTTCCATTACTTCAAAACATTCTGACATACATTATCCAAAAAGAGGAGCACGTGAGAAGTACTTCCAAAGGAAATAGACACTCCCAATTCTGAACAATTATAAGAGGAAAAAAAATGCTAGTTATCTCTGCTAGTTAAGGTTATGAATAATAGAATGATAATTATTTTTGGAAAATATTTTCTCTCCCTTGCCATCTCCATGTGTTCTAACTTCTGGGGTAAATTTCTATTAAGCATCATTGGACTCTTTAATAGAGATAAAGGAAGAGAATCTGCAAAGAGAGGCAGAATCTTGTTCAAGTTCCAAAGTGAAGTAAGATTTGCAATGATTAGAAGTTTGTCTCTAACTCTCTTCCCAGGCCTGGCCCAGGGCTAAGTCTAAGTTGTCTCCCTTAACACAGACTCAGTGGAACAGTATTATTTAATGGTTATGCCAAGAAAAAGGTCATGAAGTAAAACTTAAATAGTGCAAAAGAAATATTTGAAGAACCCTCTACAGATTACAAAGTACTTTCACCCTCATGATCCCATTGGGTCACATAGGATAGTAAGGATGAGCCAGTTCCCACAGAGGGCCCATTAGAAAGTCATCAACATGCATGAGATAATAAGAGTGGTCAGACTCACATTCTTGGTGCAGACTTTATACAGTGAGCCCTGCTGTTTTTACTTGAACTACAGCTTTCAGACTGAAATCCTTTGAGGATGATCACTGTGCTCCATTTTGGTTCATTTTGCAGCACTGTTTCAGCCACAACACAACAGTTTCAATGTAGTACTAAATGCATCGTAACAGTAATATCCAACTGGAACGGTCCTGAGAAAAGTCTTGTACTCTTACTGATATATTCCAAACTGGATGACATATGAAACCAAAATCATGTGCTTCCACATATAAAATCTATGGTGTTTTCTTGTCTTGTTGTGACATAGAACAGACAATCATGCATCCACACTGTAATCTGCTGCCAAGACATCAACTGTCCGAAAAGGGTCAAATGAATGCTGTGAAATTGTGGATACTGGCCCTCAGCTAACACTGTGGCAGGCATGGCAGGTGTACAGCTGTGTGCAGCTGTGTCCCATCACAGCTGCAGAACTGCCCTAAAAATCACCAAGACTTGTTACATTGTTTTCCTGTCTGTGCCAAAGCCACTGGCTTTCAAGCAGTACACAGTTCCACAGGCCTTTGGTTATATGAGATATTAACACCCATCAGTCTACAGATCCTAAAATATACATTCAGCAAGTCTCACTCACCACAGGCTTTCATGTCTGTTTACATGTTTCAATTGGCACTATGGAAAACAGAGGACTCTATTTTTTTTTTCTCCTAACCTGCAATGCCCCTTCTTTTTCAGGAAAACCTTCAATAATCTTATTAGCTTGAGAGTGCATGTGTGGCTGACTTCCCACTCCTCAAGAGGAAGTTTTAGACTTCGGGTTTTTAATGATACATCTTCTACGACTTCTAATATATTTTTAAAAAGAAGTTTAAAGATTCAATAAATAAAAGAGACATTTCTTTAGAAGACATAAAGATATAAAAAGTCTGGTTACCCTAATGAGACACTCTTGCCCTAAGACCCTTCCTTTTAGAGAGCCACACCTACTCACTAATATTCTCCCTTTTTAAGGCCCTGTTTTGGACTTCACTGTAAAAGCTCTGTTACCTCTTGGTTTCTATAAGTCTGTCTTTCACACAAGCAGAGTAGGGCTTGGCTTCTCAGAGCAGTGCTTGGCAAGCACAGAGGCAGGAAACGCAGAAGGGAATGAGTCTGTCAGACTCATTTTCTTCTAGTTCAAATGTTTATTTCAGATTCGGGAGGAAGTGGAGTGGTTCCTTTCCATTTCCTCGTCTCTGGAACCTGCAAGTTGTATAAGGCTTAGAGAACAGTGCTCATCATACCCAACTGCTCACAGATGGAGAGACTCTTCCCAGAACCCCCTCCCACCCTGCACCCTGTTTGAATCCAGCAGAATGCATACCTCCCTAAACTCTCTCAGAACTGTCTCTTCTGGGTTTACCTGGGAGCCCTGAGCAGGACAACTGAGAGCAGCGATGTGGGCTCAGGAACATCCCACACCTGCTGCCAAGGAGCAAAGGCCAAGGAGCAATTGACATTAGTCCCTAGCCCCGCCACGTGGCACACCTGAGGCTACTGCTCAGCAAGGGAGGCCTGACATAATTTGTGAATGCCACATTTGGGACCTGGTCCCAAGCCCAGTCTAAGTTCCTGAGACTTATGCATCTGACACCAGGATGGCATTTCAGCAGTTAAACTTAAAATATACCTGTTTTAGTAATGAGCTGATTTCAACCTTTAACATGCTGAGTTTTTCAATCTGCACTCTGATTTCTCTAATTTTCTTTTTAACATCAAGCTATTTATCTCACTGCACTCACCAGCTTAGCCCTGCAACTTGCTTTATGGTCTATGCAATTGACACAGGTCATTTTAATGCTAAATGGACACCATCAGAAACCAAACTAGAAAATCTTGTGGTAAGTTTTCTACTAAACTCTAACAGATGTGCCTGCCTCAGACCATAGGCAATAGGACTAAAGCATAATTTTAGGTGCAAATTACTTACTCTGAATATTTATAGACAGAAAACTTTTTTAGCAAAGGTGAGACCCTGTGACATTTAACATAGCTTATCCTGTAGTTTAGCAACTGATAAAGAAGCCAAACATTGTAAGTACATTAATTATGGTTTGTTTAGTAAAGTTTCCAGGACAGAGTGCTTGATCTAATCACATTGGTTTTGTCAAAGAGTTTTAAGAGATAAAAATCTGACTTGTTATCTCTACTCATAGTTTAGATATTTGGGGTTGTATTATTGTTTGGTAGCTACTGATCACAGTTCACTAAGACCTATGTGCACAAAGTATATATTCTGAAGTATAACAATATTTATGCATACACATGTATTTATACTTGCACATTCACTAGTACAAACTAGTCTGTATATTATATCTACCATGTTCTAGATGGACTCCTGAAACTAATTAACTCTTCCATATGTAGCAATTCCCTTCTGACATCATTTATTATGACATATGTGAACAGTGTATCAAAAACATATTACATTAGTTATAATCCCAATATTCACTTTAGAAACCAAAGGTAGTCAAAATATAAATTGCATTGCCATCTGATTTTTTAAAAGCCTCTCTACTAGTCACTGATTAAGTAAGACATACTAATTGTAAGGGCGGTAAAATAACCAGTTGTTTTAATCAAGAAAAATCAGAATGAAGGGAAGAAGAAAAGATCAACATCATAAAGGTCATAATGAGGCAAACATTTCTACTGGAAGATATTTTCACTGAAGTATATACCATGAGTAAGCTAAGTCAAGTCATGTACTTTTCACACACAAAATTATATTGTATCAAATTTAAATTTGTTACAACTGCCATGTACATTAAACCAGTGATAAAGAAAATGTAACTCTATATCTGATCTAGTGAAACAGCAACCAACATTAGCTCTCAGCCACATGAAGACAATCTCCAATGCCATTACTGGTGTCAGCTAAACCTCAGCCAGTTTGTCTTCCCCAGCCATTTTTAAATAAATATGTGACTATCTCAATTAGGAAATCATGAAGGAAGTCCGAGATGAGGCAGATTTCTTGCTCATTCTCAATACCCTGCATTTGCTGTACTTAAAATAGATACTTGTACCAATGTCCTTTCTATTACCCGAAGGAGAAAAAAAAAATCACATACACACCAGTCCCTTTTCTTTCCGCTCACAGAGAAGCAACTCGATCCAACCAATGTTGAAACCTGAGTAGGTCACTGTACACCACGATAAAATTCCCTAACCCCTGAGCCAAATCTCCCTAAGGGGGGCCTCCTCCTGATCCTCCACTTCCCAGGCTGACTTTTCCATTTGCTCTCTCCTCTTTCCCCCTTTCATTTCCCCTACCTTCAAGCCTTGATATGTGATCCGAGGTGGGGGCTCAGGTTTCCGTTTTTACAGCTTAGGCCGCACTAGCTGTATACATTCCTTTCTTTCTGACGGGCAGTGATTACTTACCAGGGCTTAGTTTACACTGGTCCAGATGAAAGCCGTTCAGATGAAGGCAAACACAGCCAGGCAGCTCCAGCAGCACCGATAGGAAGCTGCACAAGGCCACATTGTGTTCTCAGTGACATTTTGTTGCACACATTTTTATACAGGGCAACCAACTTGTTATGTTACTCTACACTTAAGATTCAGGGAGATGGATGGGTAATCATACCATGAGAGTTGAGGAAGCGTTTTGTTGCTGTGGTTATTAATACTAAAAGCGAAAAACTATTAATGAGTTCCAAATAACCCTTTTGACTTTGAGAAACCACCTTTTAAATAAGGATTTGGGGTGTTCTTATATTAGAGGAATGCCTACAAAATAATTCCACTGGACATGCTAGTATGGTGTACACGGGCATGACTGAAAATTTTGGCCAGGGATCTCTCTCTCATTGTTCCAAACCATAGAGAAAATACCGATCCTGCAGGCATTCTGAATTATTTGCTGCGCAAAACTTGTTTAATGCTACTTTGGAGTGAAATGATGAGGATTAAAACTTCAAATAGTAGATGGTGATTTGGAAGAAAAATAACATTTTAAAAAGAGGAAATTCTGTTCACCAAGGTTAATTCCATACTTAGTCCTGCAGCACTGGCTAAAAATTGTGTAATTTTTCCCCTTCACACAATGTTGTTTTTGTTTCTTCCTCACCAGTTCAGACAAACATCTGTTATACTGTAGAAGGACAACTATCTCCCAAACCACGGAGTGTGCCTGCAGCCAAAGTCAACAACACGAGCCCCAAGCGTGGAGCACAGTCAGCCTTTATATCCAGCCGGGATAACATTTCACATGTTTTGATTAAAATTAGCTAATTTGTAATTCTAGAACCTATGAAACTTAAAAGCTGCCATCCATATAGATCACATTAGGCAGGTTTTAAAGGGCCAGAGCTTGCTGTGATTTCCTAGTGGCCTTCGCCTCTCTCCTCTTCCCCCACTTCCAATTTAAAGCGAAATGGAAAAGTAATCTGGAAACAGAGGACAGGAGGGAAGGGCAAGTGAGTAAGAATGGTTATTGCGGACTGAATTCCACCCTCATGGGAAGAAAACAACGTCCACTAGTCCCTTTTTTCTTTCTTTTCTTAAAACTGTCTATCATTGGAATCAGTGGTGGTTTCCATTACGAGGAATAGCATTGATTTCCAAGGCAAATCTTCCTTACTTCTTTGGACTCATGCTGCACCTCATGCTTCCAGGCACTAAGTTCTTCATCCCGAAGAAATGAACCCCTTATTCCAAAATTTAGAATGCTACTGACATTTCCAGGAGGAAGGTAAAGCTAAGCATATGCAGCTGGGTACACACACACATTGGACGCATCTCCATGTGCCCCCTTCTCAGTGTGGTCTTCATACAAGGCATTCTCATAGAATACGCTTGTTACAATCAAGAAGACGTCAAAACCCAGTAAAATGTGGCTAAGTTGCATACCATTTTTTATACAGTTCATCTTTTAAATACAAACTTAACCAAACCTGACCAAGTCACCTGGCAGTATTAAAGATTTTAGGCAGAATGTGGGGGGAAACCAAAGAAGCCAGCAGAATGCAAACATGCTACTTTTTGGGGTAACTCATAGAAAAGAGGATAAAATTATTTATTTTATAAATAAAGAGAGATTCGTGAAATCACAGAATAAAATCCTCGCCCAGGCGAGAGCCGCAACTTGGTAGAAAATAAGGGAATGGGGGCGACGAGTGGGGTCCGGAGCCGAGCGGTGTTCCCGTGCCACCGCTTCAACGCTAACAGCTGGAGCGCCAGGCGGCTGCGCTCGCCACCCCTGGAGCACCGCTGGCCTGGCGGGGAGCCCGGCCTCGCCGAGAGGACCCGGGGCCGGCCTTTGCGAACAATGGGCAGGCGTCCTGCGAAGGCCGCCCCTCCGACCGCTATCCTTCGGCGGGGCTCGCCGGGGTCGGCTTAACTGGGAAGCGAGGCGTGCAGAGGCGAGCGCCTGGCGGAGGCAGCGATGGAGAGCAGCGGGCGGGGGCGGGCGAGGCGAGCCGGCCACAGGACCTGCCCCGGACCCGCGCCGCTCCGGCCGCAACTCGCCCGGCTCTGACAGCCGCTCGCTGCACAGTCGCAGCTGGAGGATTGGGGCGAAGCGGGATCACCGAGCAGGGGGGATGAGCCGGGGAGAGGGGTGAAATCGAGCTCTCCCGGGGTGCCCCGGCCGGGCGGCTCTTAACTTTGGAGGGGTCCGAAGGATACAATTCCCGAAGAAGGAGGAAAACTACCCCGCCCACTGGGAAAGCCTCTTCGCCATGCCCACCCGCCACTTGGGCCCCTGGTGCCCGGGCCCCCTGAAACGTATCTGTGCCAACCTGGGGTTTGTAAGGTTAAGTAGTATGTGGTCCCCCGCCCCCATCAAATCTGAGGCTGGCCAATTTCGGGGATGCAGCCCGCGAGTTGGCCTGGGCTTTGCACCTGGAGGAGGAGCCGAGGCGTTCTGGGCATCCTACAGAAACTGACAAGCGCGCCCCTGTAGCCCCCCAAAACCATACAACGGCCCGAAGGGAGCCGACGGAAGAAAAGAGCTCCGTCTCCCCAGCCCCCAAGGTCCAAAAATACCTTCATTTCCTCATTGATCTCCCTCTTCACGGGGTGAGCCGGTTTCCTGCTCCTTTTATTTTCCGGAGGTCTCCCTTCTTTCTCCATTTCTGCCATGTTTTTGTGTCTGGTTTCTGTGGAGATGAAATGGCTGCTGCCGCCGCCGGCGGTGGTGGTGGCGGCGGTGGCGGTGGTGGAGGTGGTGCTGATGGTGGCGGAGCTGGCGGAGGTAGCGGTGCTGGCGGGGCCGGGACTGGGAGGGGGCGAGGCGGGCGCCGGAGAAGCGGGGTCTCTTCTAGCGGCGGAGGACGTCAGTGGCTGTCACAGGGAAAGGTAGCTCGGGGAGTCTCGGGGATGCCGCCGCCGCCGCTCCGGCTCCTGCTGCCGCCGCCGCCGCCAACGCCGCCGCTGCCGCCGCTGCCGCCGCTGCCCGAGCCGCCGCCGCCGCTTCTGCCGCTCCCGCCGCCGCCGCCGCCACCGACGCCGGGCTGCATCCTCGGGGCCCCGCGGAGTCGTCAGCCATCTTCCGTCGCGCCGTCCGTCGGCATGGGCGAGGGAGCCAGGGCCGGGCGCGGAGAGAGCTGCTCGGGCGGGCGGGCGGGCGCGCGTGGATGTGTGTGCGCCCGGGAGAGCGCGCCAGCCCCGGCGCCCCGCGCGTCTAGCCGAGCCGAGCCGAGCCGAGCCGGGGGCGGGCCGGGGGCCGGCGCGGGCGGGGGAGCGCGAGCGAGCGGCCGAGGGGAGCGGCGGGGGCGAGGACGGCCCCGCTCCGAGCGGGCGTGGCTTCCACCGTCACTGTACACGCGGATGCTGCGCGGCTCCGGGGGCTGCTCGCGGCCGCCTGTGCATCCGCGGCGGGCACCAGCGGTTCGCGGCGCCCCTCGCGGCCACCACGTCTCCGCGGCGCCCCACGCGCGTCGGCGCCCGCTCCGATCCCGGCTCTCCACCGTTACCCCGTAATGTGGGCTGCTGTGGGTTTGGAGTTGGCTTTTGAGCCCGTCCTAGAAGCTGAGGAGGAATAATGAATGGGGATGAGGGGAGGAGACTGAGCGGTGGAAGGGCGCGGGGACCTGAGGTCGACGCGCAAGAGGGCCGCTTCCCCCAGGGCAAGGCCACCAGAGTTCGCTGCCTCTGGATTGCAGTGCCAGGGTCTTCGGGAAAGGAAACCACAGCCCTGACCCACCCTCGGATGCCAGGGTAGAGTGTCCCCCTCTGGGGGCCACCGCAGAGCGCAGAGAGGCCCCTTGGAGAGGTCCCCGCGCCAGTTTTTGCCTTTAAGAGAACCACTTAGAAGCAGGGCATCTCAGCCTTCAGCCCCCAGTCTCATCCCGTGCCTCTGTCCTCTCTCCTCCCTCCCTCTCCCTCTCTCTCTCTCTCTCTCTCTCTCTCTCTCTCTCTCTCCCTTTCTCCCTTTCCCTCCCTCTCCCCGCTCCTCCCCTGCTCCCACCGCCGCAACAGCAAACATTATTCCCTGCTACTAAGTAACATCGCGACCCCTTGACCCCGTGCGCACCCTCATTGGGGTGCCCAGGGTTTAACCCAAAAGGTTGGGCTCAGTGGGTGCTGCGAGAGCGCAAGATTCTGCAGTAGGATCCCTCTCTCTCCAGGAACCGGACGCCCTCGCTTCGCCTGGCAGGACCCTTTCTTCGCGCGGGGTTACACTCTCCCCACGACTCGCAGGTGTCCTCCCCGAGTCATGCCAGTTCTCTCTGCGTTGTCGGGTCCCCGTTTTGCCCCATCCGGTCCTCGCCTGGGGCCAAGGTCGGATTGCGTCTGTCCCTCTCTCTGGGTTGAGACATTGGCACGAGTGTTTTCCTGAGGCTCCGGGGAGACACGCGGCCCTGAAAGCTCCTACACGCTGCGGGGCACACGTTGACGTTCCCGGCTCAGCTTCCCCGCGCCGCGACACTTCGTAATGACCTGACACAATGTGATATGGGGGTGTCCATTGTTCCGCTGCTTGTTATTGTGGAGTGTTCATTATGACAGTGGTGGAACTTAAAATTACACATTTTTTAAGTACTTAAAAGATAGAATGAATTCGGTGCGTGGGTATGAGTAAGCTTTCCATTACAATCTCAGTTCGGCCTGTCAAACGAGGCTCATTCTGGGCATTACATTGCCTAATTTGCATCTTAGGATTGTTTTGTTCCTTAAACGTCAAATTAGAGATATTTGGGGGCATACTCAGAAGGGCTGAGCACCTCCACGTTGCCCGTTTTGCGTTTTAACATCATTGTGTATTGTACACGCCAAATTCCAAATATCTGGGAATGTACTCAGGAGAGCGGAGCACTCCTGACTCTTCTTCCCTGTGCCAGGAGAGCGAGGGAGAAGCCGCACCCACCCCATCCGCGTGGCTCTCTAGATCCCAGGGGAGCCAGGAGGCCTGAGCGAGCCGCTTAGAGCCAGCTGAGTGCCTGCAAGGGGTCCACGCGAAACACTTGCCCCCAGGAAAAGTCAACCCCCCCCCAGGATGCTAAGCAGGGATAAGGAAGAGTTCAGAAAGGAGGACGCATAAGGTCTTAGGAAGCTCTCTGCGGTAGACAGTCCTCTATTCAAGATGTTCCCAGTAGTCTCTGGAAACATATCCAGGTACAACCAGTGTGTGAGCCCCAAGTCCTCTGAGTTTCACATCCTGCAGTAGACCTTGGCGGACCTAGGACGACCCACGCAGCGAAAGGATGCCGAGAGGAACCCAAACTTGTTTGCACTAACACTCTCTGCCCCCTCCTGGACCCTTAGCAAGAGATTCCTGAGTGTGGGGGGGGGGGGCTATCTCCCTAATGCTGTTGCTGGGAAGGGAAGAGGAAGAGGGAGTCTTTGGGGGTTTATAACCCGAAATTCATCCAAACCATCTGATAAATAGTATGTGAATTGGAATTAGTTTTCCCTCTTCAGTACTCTTGGTCTTTAATGAGGAAAGTAGTGAGAAAACTTTTTTTCTTGAAGTTTTGAATATTCTAAAACTGTGGAAACACGTTGTAAACTGTACACACACAAAAAAAGGTTTTTGTCTTCTGGAAACATATTTAAGTCCCCTTGGTTTCCTTTGGTGCCAGAACCATTACAATTGCTTCTCTGTTGTTCAGATGATATCAAATAACAAGTTATATACCCCAAGTCTTAAGATACAATTTCACAAGTTAAGAATAAAGTAAACAGAAAAAGTGAACTGTAGCCCAGAGTTATATTTAGAGGTAGCTATACTTCCTCTAAAGAAAATTATTTTAAAGATAATGCTTCAGGTATTTAATACAAATAATGGCATTAATCAGCTACTTGTTCCTTTGCAGACAAACTTAGGTGAGAAGGTTGTATTAGAAACCACAATGCACATCTTTTTTTTTTTTTTTTTTTTGCGGTGCTGAGGATTGAACTCAGGGGCATTCTACCTCCTAGATACACCCCCCAGCCCCCCTTTTTTATTCTTTATTTTGAAACAGGGTCACACTAAGTTGTGGAGGACCTCACTAAGTAGCTGAGGCTGGCCATGAACCTGCGATCCTCCTGTCTCAGCCTCCCAAGTACTGGGATTACAAGCATGAGCCACCACCACGCCTGGCCACAGTGTACCTCTTTAGTGGCTCATAAAGTATATATGAGGAAAACTTTTAGCCTATAAGAACTTCAGAATTTATGATTGTTACACACACATTGTTAATGACTCTAGGTTTTTTCAATTGTACTATAGGTAAAGACAATTATAACAAAAGTTGCTGCTTTATGAACTTGAAATTTGGAGTGAAATAATGTTCCCTGGATAACTTCATAGTCTGTAAGAATATAACCCTATGTGGTTAGGAACAATGCATAAATATATCTCAGAAGAGCCACACTTCTGCTACAAAGACTTACCCTTATGCTTCCCAATCACCAGCATGCTCTTCCCCCAACCCCCCCATGCACACACACACACACACACACACACACACACACACACACACCACACCACCACCACCACCACCACCACCACCACCCAAGGCTCCAGATATATAATTAGTCCTCGAGTTTCCCTTTACTACCCCTGCCAGACACCAAGATGGGTGCCGGACTGATCTTTCATACATTTCTCAGGTATATTTTTGTGACTTCCTCTTCGAGGCTGCTCTTGATGTTCATTCTAGCTCAGTTCACCTAGGAAACACATCAGAGGGCAAATGGGAAGATCTCGGGGTGATCTGCTTTGTGCCCTTCACCTCTAGTTCTGCTTCTTTGTCATCCCCAAAACCATTTAACTAAAGGCCCAGTCCGAATGTCTGGTGAGGAATTAATAAACAGTTGCTGATTGATTAGTGTGCCTAATTTTTTAAGAAGTATGTTTTTGTATATTATTTTAAATTAATGCTCATCTTGAATAAGTTCTGTGATCTAGCCAAAAATGGGGATTAAAATATGTAGAAATTGGATGTGAGGGCGATCTGGCTGCGACATCTGTCACCCCATTGATCGCCAGGGTTGATTCAGCTGATCTGGCTGGCTAGGGGGGTGTCCCCTTCCTCCCTCACTGCTCCATGTAAAAAAAAATACATTATATATATATATATATATATATATATATATATATATGTATGTATGTATAATTATTCTACATATATATGTAGAATAATTACCATGGTAAATACATTGTGAGGATTACCTCACTTAATATTCACAAAACCCTATGTAGTCACTTGTTATGGTTTGGATTTAAAATGTCCCCCAGACTCATGTATTAGACAAGACAGACATGTTTGGAGGCAAGACTTAGTTGCTGGGGAAGGGTCTCTGGGGGAATGGCCAGAGACAGTGTCTTCCCCACCGGCTGCTGCAGCTTCCTTCTCCTCTCTCCCCTGCTGCCATGACCCGACACAAGCTTCTTCTCTCCCCCTGCCATGATGCTGTGAGGACCTGGCATGGGCGCCGGCCAGCATGGACTGAAAGCTTCGGAACCATAAGCTACAAAATAAAATCCTTCTTCCTCTACATTTTGTGTGTCAGGTCTTTGGGTCACAGTGATGAGAAGGCTAACTTAAGGCACCACTTCTATTATCCCCATCTCACAGATGAGGAAACTAAAGCTTACACAAGCTATTATGACACAAGCTAATAAATACTGGGATTTGAATTCATAATGTCCTGTCCAAGCTTTGGAGTTCTTAACACTGTGCTAATCTGATTTAATGAATTCCTTTAACATTCTGTATTTATCTAATGTAATTTATCTAATTTTTCACTTTTTTACCTCTCTGAGACTAAAATACATCTTACACTGAATTCTTACAATTATAAATAGTATCTTTTCTCCTCAATGGTATATAAAATAACGGCACATTTCCCAATCAGTGGTGTATTAGGTTTCGTTGGGTTATGCTGCAATAACAAGTCTTTGGAAAATCTCAGAGACTTAAAATAACAAAGGTTTATGTTTCTTGCTCAAACAAGTCAGGCTAACAATCTGTGTGACTCTCTGGAGCAGCTATCCTCCATGTGACAGCGTGGTTCTGAACTTCCATACCAGTATGTGCTTCCATAGTCACTACCCCAGGGCAAAATAGAGCTCTGGGGACCTCACCAGCAATGACATGTTCCAGCCCAGCAGTGACATATGTCACTTTTACCTCTGATCCACTTACTAGGATTAGTCACATGGACCTGACTAGTTCCTAGTGAACCTGGGAAATTTAATCCTTGCAAGTCTCAAAAAGGAGAGAACTAGAGACAAATATTTAATGGTTGTGCCACAAAAACATCTTCAATTCATTGAAGTATGGTAATTAGGATCCATTAGTATAAGTATTAGTGATCTATTTTAGTCAAAACCAAAGTACAGTGATTGACCTGGGCCTTGGTTATATTCCATCTGAAACATATTTTCAAAAATCATGCTCAGCTGGGCGTGGTAGCAGACACCTGTAATCCCAGTATGTGGGAGACTGATACAGGAGGATCACAGGTTCAAGACTAGTCTCAGCAACTTAACAAGACCCTCAGCAACTTAGCAAGACCCTGTTTCAAAAAATAAAATAGGGCTGGGGGTCTAGCTCAGAGGCAGAATGCCCTTGGATTCAATCCCCAGCACTGGGGGGGGGGAGTTCGTGCTTATGTTTAATTGTAAAGATCAAAATTCTAGAGCCAATCTTAAAAAGAGTTTTTAGAAATAGCCTAACCATAACGCACTGGTTTTAACCAGGGTCTATAGATGAGTTTCCAGGGATCTGAGATCTCCTGAAATTACATACACAACCTTCAGTGCATTTTTTCTGGGGAATCTGTCACCAGATTCTCATTTGAGATTTATGATTTATTTCTTCATTCATTGATTCAACAAATATGCGTTGAGGGCCTAGACATCATTCTGGGTGGTTGGGATCCAGCAGTGAACATGACAGACAAGTTCCCAAATTTCATGATGCTTATAGTCTGGGCAGTAAACAAGCAAACAAGTAGCAAAGATCCAGACAGGTGACATAAATGGACAATGTGATAGAGTATAGGAGTAAGAGGTCTACGTTAGCTGGAATGGTCATGAAAGACCTTTGACCTGAAACAGAAATCGTGAGAAGGAACTAGCCATGCAGAAATCTTAGAATCCTGGAGAAA
Source organism: Glis glis (assembly GCA_004027185.1). NCBI lineage: Eukaryota > Metazoa > Chordata > Mammalia > Rodentia > Gliridae > Glis > Glis glis. The sequence goes on along the minus strand of PVJS01005402.1, from coordinate 33,696 downwards.
AGTTTTCCAGTCAGACTTTTAAAGGAGCTGAAGCATGAATGTGCTTGGCTGGTTTGAGAAGTTGAAAGGTGTCTGAAGTATAGAGAATGAGACGAGTGGTAGAAGAAGTAGTGAAAGAGAATTGCAGAACCAGCTTATATGGACCCTGGTAAAGGACCCAGCTTATATGGTCATGGTAAAGGATCAGGATTTTCTTTTAAGAGCAGGGTGGACAAATGCATGACGGAAAAACACCCTGCTTTGCATGGAAGGCCTAAGTTTCTTTCTGGCTCCACTCTTTGTATGTGTGAATCATGTGGACATCATAAGCTCTGCCATCATATGCCAGGTTAATACAGTTGGGGTCCCCTCCCCTCCTTGCTGCTCCAGGAACACCTTCACCTCCTCTACCATGCTAAGTGAAGACTACAACCTTCCCAGAAGAATGGGCAGGTGCTTTCCTCCCTTCATAGGGATATAAGGTGGAAGGAAAGCCATATTATTATAGGTTAATAGTGGCTTCATAGCGACACAAGACTCTTTGCAGGAGACTGAGGGACTTCATCCTTTACTAGGGAGGCCCTAAGCATGTCATTCTACCTTAGTTTTCATTTATTCATTTGTAAAATTAGAATAGTAATTTATATTTTGGAATGTTGTTGTGATGGCCACATAATATATATTACAGTGACCTAAAAATAAACAGTACAGGTTTCTGTACACAAATATGCATTATTTGATTTTCTTCTTTTGTGTGTGTGGGGGCGGGTTTTCTGGGGATGGAACCCTTACACATACTAGGCAAGTGCCCTACCATTGAGCTAGACTCCCAGCCCCATTATTTGTCCTTCTGAGGACTGTGATTATTTTATTGTATCCTTAGGTTTATAGATACAGACTAGTACAGATAGGTGCCAACTTTAGGGGACCAACATGGAAGCAGTAATCTACAAAATGAAAATGTTCTTCATTTTCAAATTAATGTACAATAGAGTCCCTTTGAATAGTAATTTGCTAAAATGTAATAATTCTAGTTTACAAAAATAAGACTTCCATATATACTTTTAAGAATATTCCAATTGTATCCACTGAAGCAAAGCTACCAGTAAGGAAAAGGTCTTTTCAAGTTATAATTTTAATTTATCCATCAAAGCAGAAATCAAGGTCCAGTATTTATTCACTCTTTAAAAACTGATGCTAGCTGGGCGTGGTGGCGCATGCTTGTAATCCCAGTACTTTGGGAGGCAGAGACGGGAGGATCTGGGTTCGCAGCCAGCCTCAGCTCTCTCTCTCTCTCTCTCTCTCTCTCTCTCTCTTTCTCTCTCTCTCTCTCTCTACTTAGTGAGGCCCTCCACAACTTCATGAGACCTGGTTTCAAAATAAGGTATAAAAAAAAAGTAGGGCCGGGGGTGTAGCGCAGAGGTAGAACGCCCCTGGGTTCAATCCCCGGTACTGCAAAATAAATAAATAAATAAATAAATACCAATGCTCAACTATCAATTTCCATATCTAAATATAATAGCTTTATGTGTATTAAGCCTGGGAAAATAAATGAAGACCACCCAAATGAGAACAAAGGCTATGTATTTAGATCAAGGGAGTCAGCCACCATCACTTGCCTTTGATAGAGATTCAAAGGTAGGCATGGGAGTGGGAAGGCTTCATAGTAGAAAAAAAGAAAAAGAAAGGCTTCCGCTGTGATCTGATTGGAGGTTGTTAACATGGAGACGCTGGAGGAGGACTAACCAAAGGACCAGCTGAGTAGAAGCAGGGAATGCTTGTGACTGGTTTGGGGAGCATGTTTGGCTTCCTCTGTTTGATCCCAAGTTGGAAGAGAGAGTGGTAAGGGATTGGAAAACTGGCAGGTATTGACCAAGTAAGACCCAACCATTCAGAAGGCAGCCAGAGATGGTGGTTTGGCTCCTCAGACCTGTAGCTACAGATTGTGGGTCAGAGTTCTGTTGTCATATGTGGACTGGCCACAGTCTATTTGTATAGTCAGTCTCTCAGGTCATTAAGTAGAAAATAATTCAGATCAGAAAACTAAGGAGAAACTAAATTTAGGTGTAAGGCAGCTTCCATTTGGGGTGAAATAATATCTTGATATATTAAGAAATATTTTGTTTTGTTTTGTTTGTACTTGATAATTCCTTTCTATCCCACAAGTTTTTCATTCAAATTAGATGTTGGCATCCATTGCTTCAAGGTTAGACTATTACAAAAGAAAATCACAGATAAGCCGGGCGTGGTGGCGCATGCTTGTAATCCTAGTACTTTGGGAAGCGGAGACCGGAGGATTGGGGTTCACGGCCAGCCTCAGTGCGCATGCGCGATCTCTCTCTCTCTCTCTCTCTCTCTCTCTCTCTCTCTCTCTCTCCCCACCCCTAGTGAGGCCCTCCGCAACTTCGTGAGACCCAGTTTCAAAAATAAAGCATAAAAATATAGGGCCGGGGGTGTAGTGCGGAGGTAGAACGCCCCTGCGTTCAATCCCCGGTACCGCAAAAAAAAAAAAAGAAAGAAAATCACAGATAAATATGAATTGCCCAAGACTTTTGAGTTTGAAAATGAACTTTTGAAATCTTAGGCTGAACCAAATGCTGGGCGCATGTATGCCACTGCCAACATGATTTACATTATGATGTGAAACTATCATGTACCAATAAAAGCACATTAATTTAAAAAAAGAAATCCTCTGCTGAAACAATAGAGGGAAAACTTTTTTCTTTGAGTTTGAAAAGCCTAGATTTTGACTGTCAACACCCAACAACATGAAGGAGTTAAGTTATAAAGTTTATGCCTTAAAAAAAGAAGTTTCAAAGAAGAAATGATAAGCCAAAGGGAGTTTTCTCAATCCAGAAAGAGATTATGTAAGTTTGGGAGAAAAAAAGCAGATGAACAACAGACCTTAGACTTTGGAAAGACCCTCTTTGTGGATTCCCATCCAGGTCCCAGCACCCATGGTATGGGAGAAACTACTGGAACACTTGTTAAGTTTGAGGGAATCTGAAGGCAGAGGGCAGAGAGCAGAGTCTCCTCTCTCTCCTCCTAGATGGAACCCAGAACCGCAGCAAGCCTGTCAGTCTACACCAGCCCAACATAGCACAGGCAGGCCCAGAGTGCCAGGCACAGTGGTACATAGGAGCCTGTGCAGAAGACCCTGAGATGGCTGCAAGAACTCTCCAACCGCCATAATGTGTGTGTTTCACCTGTGACCGAGTAGAACAGACGTGGCTCTGAGAGACCACAGAAATGGATTGGGCCTGCACCCAACGTGACCAATCAGAGACTTCATGAGAACTTCCATCTCAGAGGGAGCAGGCTTAGAGATGACATGGCTAAAGGGCAAATGCCACCCACCCTCCCAACCTCATGTAGATAGCAGGCTCATGAGAAAAGCATAGGAATGGGGACAAACGAAGTTTAAATCAGCCCAGACTGTCAGGAGGCTTCCTTCCTACCTCCTCATGTAGTGAATTTGTGAAATAGAGATTGAGTTCAGTTATAAAAAAAAAACTAAGTTTACATTAGCAAACACCTGAGATTTTTACGCTGAAACCTACAGCTCACGCATATGTTTACCATATGACTTAAATTTGCTCCTTAGAAGTGGAACTTTCTGTCTCCTTAAGTAAATGTGAGGTATTAGAAATAGTTTTACCCAAACAAAAATAGTTTATGGCCCGAAAGAAATATCATAAGGTCCATTTAAACACAGAATATTTTTTAGTTACTAATCAAAATTCTGGTTAATATAAATCTTAACTTGGTATCTGCATTATCTTGAGTTGCCATTGCCTTCCTTGATGATATTCATTGATGAAATCAATGCCCTTCTCTTTATTTTATTTTTATAAATATGAATGTAGACTTACAACAGTATCATTTTCTCAGAAGTCTAATCAAAGGCTATTGAAATTATTGAACCTGTTGAGCTATGACATCAATTTCAGGTATCAAATTCCATGTATAAACCAAGAATTTTGCACACATGATGTTATTTCTCACAACAACCCTCCTTTTTGTTTTCTTTCTTTCTTTTTTATTTGTGGTACTGGGGATTGAACCCAGGGGCATTCTATCTCTGAGCTACACCCCCAGCCCTATTTTTTTTTTTTGAAACGGGGTCTCGCTAAGTTGCAGAGGGCCTTGCTAAGTTGCTGAACCTGCGATCCTCCTGTCTCAGCCTTCCAATATTGTGATTACAGGCATGTGCCATCACACTTGGCTACAACCATCATTAAGAGTATTATTTTCCCTATTTTACACCTTAGGAAAGTGAGGCACAGGGTCCCGTTGGGAAGAGGCAGAACTAGGATAAAAGTCCCCAGTCTTCTGATTCCCACACAGATGGGACATGTTTTAACCTATATTACTCTGCTGCTCCTCTCTGCTCAGCCCTTTTAACACTTTTTGGAGGAAAATTGAGCATGCAGAGATGGTAAATAAATTATAATTTCTTCTTTATTCTAATTTATATGTGGCTGTTATGGAAATTAGAATAGCCATAACAAAACACTCAACCTTTCAAAAGTAACATACTATATTTTAATATTCTCCAGCCAAATATGGTATTCCATAAATGGTTACAGAGGATTGATATCTATGTTTTGACCTACCTCCTTTGAGAAACATTACATGTAGTAAAAAACATTTTTCTATCACAGAAAATTTGTCTCAAATGTGCTGTTGGGCCATAAGTTGTCTCTTTATTACATCCCAGGGGGGAGAGAGTTGAGTGGAAAAGATTCTGCAGTTTAACTATGAGAGGACGTTATACATTTCAGTGGAAGAAAAGAATCCATAAAAAGCTAAGTAGATAAATTAAGGATTCCATGATAAGTCCTGGGATATAGGCTGGTTTTTTTTTAAATTGCTTTAAAGCTACCAAATCTGTATACCAGATGCTGAAGGAGGACTCTTGCTTCAGCCAGTTTTGTCCTTTCACCAGCAACCCATCTCCTTTTGAAGACCCAGAGGTAGGGGCAGAGCTAGTAGGACAGACAGATGAGAGGAAATCCAGGCACAGTGACAAGAAGTTGTCTCCCTGAGGAAAATGTTAGGACATAATATGGAAAGGCACTGAGGTCCTAAACTGCAAAACAAAGCAAAAATCCCAGCCTGGGGTCAGGGGTGAAGTGCACCACCGAACACAGGACACTGAGGTAAACTCTGTCTTCAAAACAAAACAAAACCCTGGAAGAATCCCACTACTGGGTATATGCAAAGGAATTGAAGTAAGTATGTGGAAGAGACATCTACACTCACATGTTTATTGCGGCACAGTTCACAGTATCCAAGATACAGAATCAACCCAGGTGTCCTATTCATTGTCCTAGGTGAATGAATAAGGAAAATGTGGTATGTATACATAAGGAAATATTATTCAGTTGCAAAAAATGTGGAATTCTGTCATTTGCAGCAACATAGATGGGACTGGAGGATATTATGTTGTGAAGTAAGCTAGACATAGAAAGATAAACACTGCATGCTCTCACTTATATATGGAAGCTAAAAATTGATCTCAAAGTAGCCGGGCGTGGTGGCGCACGCTTGTAATCCCAGTACTTTGGGAGGCGGAGACTGGAGGATCCGGGTTCGCAGCCAGCCTCAGCTCTCTCTCTCTCTCTCTCTCTCTCTCTCTCTCTCTCCATCTCTCTCTCTCTCTCTCTCTCTCTCTCTCTCTCTCTCTACTTAGTGAGGCCCTCCGCAACCTCGTGAGACCCGGTTTCAAAATAAAGTATAAAAAATAGGGCCAGGGGTGTAGCGTGGAGGTAGAACGCCCCTGGGTTCAATCCCCGGTACCGCAAAAAAAAAAAAAAAAATTGATCTCAAAGAGAATAGAATAGAGATTACCAGAGCCTGGGGAAGGTGTGTGCAAGGGAGGGATGGAGAGAGGATGATTCACAGTTAAAGGAGATAACAGTTACAGTTGAATAGGAGAAATAACTTCTATGTTCTATAGCACAGTGGGATAACTATGGATGACAACAATTAATTGAACAAAGTAGATAGTAGAAAAGATTTTGAATGTTCCCAACACGAAGAAATGATAAATATCTGAGGTGATAAATATGCCTATTACCCTGATCTGATCATTACACACCGTATACATGTAATGAAATGTCACTTTGTACCCCATTGATATGTACAGTTACTATGATCAATTTTAAAAATATTTTAATATATATATAACTGGAAGGAAGGGGATGGGGAGTTCGTAGATCCCAGAAGCTTGGAGAGAAGCCTTGAGAAGCACACAGGAGCTGAGGGCTCAGGAGGCCAGCCCACAGGAAGACTCTATCAGAGGCATCTCCATCTCTGCCTCTGCAGCTCCCCACTTCCTAGAAACACCATGAGACACTGTGCTGCTCCACAAGCTTCCCCAGGCGCTTTCCTTTATCTCAGGGGGCGGAGGGCACTGGCCTGGGTGGAAGTAGGTGTTGGGGATTCTACTCCATATGCTCAGGTGTAGCGAGAGTGAAATTCAAATTCTTTGTTTTCCACAGTGAAAGGCCAGACTCAAAGAGGAACTCCCCCAAAGGTAAGGATGGGGAGGAGAGTTACAATGTCTTTCCAGAAGCACACTGTAGCCACTTTGTACCAAATACTCCATTAGGAAAGAAAATGTAGCTCTGTGAAATAATTTTGAAAAGTCAGGCAAAGGTGGAATTATGCAAACATAAATATTGCAAACCAAAACCCTACTGACCTGGACATTCATCCTGATAGATACATTTGAAATCTCTAAATGCAAACTTTAAAAAACAAATTTGATAACCTATATGCTAAACTTCAATTGATTAGAATATTTAGGAATGAAATGTTCTTGTTAACTTAAACTTGTAATTAGGTGAGATTAAGCCCTTAGAAATATCCACAAACCTTTATATTTCAGGTCTTGTCACTGAAATTCTTAATAACATATTGGGATTGTGAAGGTTTTTCAATTCCTCAGAATTAACGCCACCACGTGGATTAAAGTGCAGTGGGTGTGGACCGGGCTAAGTGTGTACAGATCATACAGTGCACATTCTGGGTGCATTTCATTAACCAAACTTCTGTGAGCTTGCCATTTGTTCTCTACATTGCATAAAAATGGTTAAAGTAGACAAAATAAATTCTGCCCATTTAAACAAGCATTTTATTTGGAGACCACTAAATACAAGCTCAGTACTAAGCAGTGTAAACATAAACATAAGTATTAACGGTATTTTAAAAGTGAGGTGGGAATTTTAAAAAGCAGATGACTGTTTTTTTTTTTTTTTTGGTGGTCCTAGCTAGGGATTGAACCAAGAGGCATTCTACCTCTGAGCTACACCCCTAGCCCTATTTTATTTTTTATTTGGAAACGGGGTCTCCCTAAGTTGCTGAGAGCCTCATTAAGTTGCTGAGACTGGCTTTGAACCTACAATCCTCTTGTCTCAGCCTCCCAAATACTGGGGTTACCAGTGTGTACCACCCTGCCCGACTCAGATGATTGATACTGAGTGAGGGATGGAGGTGGTGACCATCTGAGTTTTGCCTTGAACTATGATGAGTAGGAAATTGCCAGGTGGGGGAGGGAGGAAGAGGAGCATTTTAGGCAGAAAGAATAAATGAAGAAAGGTGTCAAAGTATAAAAAGCACGAAGAGTTAAGGGAAGAGTGAATAAATCCAGGTGCCTACAATGAATGAGCTAAATGGAGCTTTGAGGCCACTCCATGGGTGAGATAGGGCAAGATTGTCAATGGCCTCAAGTAACATGCTAAGTGTGGACCTTTATTCCTGGGAGTCCTTGAAGCCACTGAATCTTATAAAATATAGGACTGATAAGATTTTTTTTAATGATGTGGTAACACATGCCTGTAATCCCAGTACTTGGGAGGCCGAGACAGGAGGATCACAGGTTTAAAGCCAGCCTCAGCAATTTATCAAGACCCTCAGCAATTTATCAAGACCCTGTTTCAAAATAAAAAATAAAAGCCGGGCTCAGTGACACACCCCTGTAACCTAGTACTTGGGCGGCTGAGACAGGAGGATCACAGGTTCAAAGCCAGCCTCAGCAACTTAGTGAGGTCCTGTTTCAAAATAAAAAATAAAATAGGGCTGGGGGTGTATCTTGGAAGTAGAATGCCCCTGGGCTCAATCCTCAGTACCATAATTAATTAATTAGTTAATTAATTAATTAAAAATAGGGCTGGGTGTGTGACTCAGAGGTAGAATGCCCCTGGGTTCTATCCCCAGTACTCCCCCCCTCCACATATACAATGTGGGATAGGAAGATCAGCCTGACAACAGGGAAAAGTCAGGAGGAGAGATCAGAGGTAGGGAATTACATAGAATTTGCAATAGTCCAAGAGATAATAAATGATTGCTTAGCCCAGTGCAATAGGAGTTGGGAGCGATTATTTCTCTGGGAGTTCCATTACAGACAGAATCCATAGGAATTGGTATCTGCTTGAACATGGAGTGGTGGTGGTAAAGAAATGACTATTTTGGACAATAGATCCCATTGCATAATAACCATCTCATTTTGCAAAAGCAACAAGAATAATTGCACTTCTATTAACTCATTGAATAAATGGAGCAGTGATTTTCAGTTTTGATTGATAATCTCCCCATCCTAGGCCTATTGAATCAGATTGTCTAGAAGTGAAGATAAGTAATCTCTCTCTCTATATATATATATATACATATTTAAAGTCCTCCAAGGTTCTGATAATCAGCCAGTTTGAGGAAGCACTGTAGTTGAGGATGTAGGAAGGGAATGATACCCAATAATGTGAGGTCAATAATATCATGTCCTTTCTGCTCTACTTCTGAGGCATGTCTTGAATCTCACCAATTCTCCCTAATTCCATTTTACCCACTGTAATCTTTTTTTTTTTTTGTACTGGAAATTGAACCCAGGGGCATTCTACCTCTAAACTACACCGCCAGCCCTTTTTAAATTTTTATTTTGAAACAGGGTCTTGCTAAGTTGCTAAGGATCTTGCCAAAAAGCTGAGGCTGGCCATAAACCTGCAATGTTCCTATCTCACCCTCCCTGGTACTGTGATTACAGGCATGTGCCACCATGCCCAGCTGCCCACTCTAATCTTAAACACATTTGTCAATTGCCAAAACTAAGTAACAGCTACCTAACTGGACTCCCTACTTTCATTCTTGCCCCTGTGCAATATATTTTCTGCAAAGCCGCCCAAACAATTATTTGCAACATAAAATGGGCCATGTATCCACTGCTTAAAATGCACCAATGACTTCCTATCATACTGCACTGATTTTAAATAAGCCTATAAATTCTTTGTTACTTTTCTCTTAAAAGGGTGGAACCTGATTCTCCTTCCCTTAATAGTGGGCTATACTTAGTAACTTACTTCTAAGAAACAAAATGTGGCAAAAGTGATGGTGTATGATGTCTAAGATTAGGGCATAAAAGGCATCATGGTTCCCTTTTCTTAGATCACTTCCTCAGAGCAAGTCAGATGCCATGCCTAGTGACACTCAAGCAGCCTTCTGGAGAGATCTGTATGGCAATGCACTGAAGTCCCTTATCAATAGCCAGCAAAGAACCAAGCCTTCCTCTGATAAACATGTAAATAAGCCATTTTAGGATCAGATCCTCTAACCCCAGTCACATCTTCAGATGACTGTAGCCCTAGACATTGTCTTGACTTCAATTACCTGGGTGACCCCAAGGCAGAACCCCCTGCTATACATGTCCCAAATGTGTGTGTGTGTGTGTGTGTGTGTGTGTGTGTGTATTACTGGGCATTGAACCCAGGGGTGTTCTACCTCTGAGCTATACTCCCAGCTCTATTTTATTTCTCTATTTGGAAACAGGGTCTCACTAAGTTGCTGATAGCCTTGCTAAGTTGCTGAGGCTGGCTGGCTTTGAACCTGGGATCCTCCTGTCTCAGCCTCCGAAGTACTGGGATTATAGGCGTGCACCACCACACCTGGCTTCAGCTTTTGCTTTGATAAAGCTCTGTTACAAACCAGTAACTTACAGCAAAAGCTACTATCTTTCACAACAGTCTATAAACCGACTTGATGATGGAGACTGAGCTCTGTCACATAGATCTTTTTTTGTTGTTGTTGGGTTTTTTTGTTTGTTTTTGTTTGTAGCACCCAGGGGCATTCTACCTCTGAGCTACACCCCAAGCTTTTTTATTTATTTATTTATTTTTGAGGTACTGGGAATTGAAACCAGGAGGGTTCTACCTCCAAGCTACACCCCCGGCCCTATTTTTTATACTTTATTTTGAAACCAGGTCTCTCGAAGTTGCGGAGGGCCTCACTAAGTAGCTGAGGCTGGCCGCGACCCCGGATCCTCCGGTCTCCGCCTCTCAAGTATTGGGATTACAAGCTGCGCCACCACACCCACTTCCTTTTTTATTTTTTTATTTGAAACAGGGTCTTGCTAGGTTGCTGAGAGTCTTAAGTAGCTGAGGCTGTCCTCCAACCTGTGATCCTCCTGTTTCAGCCTTCCAAGTACTGGGATTATAGTTGTGCATCGCCACGCCCAGCTACATAGCTCTCCTTAAGGCTGTGGGCAGAATAGACTTGACTTCAGGGCGTGTGTTGGGTTCAGTTCTGCTCCACATTTCTCTTAACATTCTGGGACAAACAGCTCCCTGGAACATGTTCTTCTCATAGTGATGACAGGCGTGTAAGAGAGCAAATAGAAATGCGTGAAGCCAGGCTTGGAACTGGCACACTGACCAAGACCAACCTTGATAGGGAGGGAATCACAGCCTCTGTCAAGGGAGATGGCAGTAAGTATTCACTGAATTATAATCAAATATATAATAAAATAGGGTGGGGCATAGCTCAGAGGTAGAATGCCCCTGCATTCAATACCCAGTACCGCAAAAAAAAAAAAAAAGAAAGAAAGAAAGAAAGAAATCAAGGGACAGAAAGGCTAAATGACTTATCCAACAACACCTAGGAAGTGATGAAGCCAGGATTTGAATTCAGACCATCTGATTCCAGAGCCAGGGCTTTTAGTTATCACTGTGTATACTTTTAACAAACCAGACTCCCAAAGGCATTGCAAAGTGAAGAAGAGCAGTGGCAGTTTTATGATAATAAATTTGGTCCTGAGGAATAGAAGTAAGCAAGACAAAAGACTCTATTTTGAGTTTTTTTTTTTCTTTGTGGTACTGGGATTGAACCCAGGGTCTAGTGCATGCTAGGCAAGTGCTCTACCACTGAGCTACAACCCCTGCTCTATTTTGAGATTATAATCAGTGAATATGATCTTCTCATTAGCTTTCATAGCTACAAGAAGGTATATTGTAGGAATCCACAAAAAGATGTGGGTTTCGCTTATTTTTAGAATCCCCATACAAACATTTTAACATTTTATTGGCTTAAATACTATTTATTTTCTATCCACCTACTTTGAAAGGGAAACTTATTTATTATGCTAATTATGAATAGCCTATAAAGTAATTATAAAGTGTTGCCTTAGGGGGCTGCATTGTCAATCGTATTAAATCAACATTAAAAACAATGAAGTCCAATAAAAACTTTAGAATCAAGCCTTAAGAGAGAAGCAAATGGTCCACTTAGAAAACAATTGAGGCATGATTGTAAAATATAAGACCCAAGGTACAAATGTCATAAACAGGTCCTTGGGACATATTTTTAATGAAGAGAAGAGAGAGTGTGGGACTGGTGAGTAGCAAGATCCACACCCAGAGGACTTCTGAAGATTGAGGTGTTGACCAGATTCATGCCCTTTAGGGTATTGCCATGCCCACAGACAAGCTATTTGGAAATTCTTTATTCTTCTTACACCACAGCTACTTTAGAAATATTATTTTTATTCTTTCTGCAGTAGCAAAGGAATCTAATGTCATATGTTACAATACAACCCAAACCTGTGAGCCTCCCATTTCTCTCTCTAGCTCTCTACTATGACGATGATCTCAATTTTAAGTTGCAACCATAGTCATTCATTTCCCTTAGAATAAGTATAAAGTTGAAACATCTTCCAAAATATAAAACCCAATGTTTATAAATTTAACCCTCTTTGGATCTTAATTTAAGTAAATCAACTATAAAAAGACATTTCTGTGAGCATTTGAATATTAAGAATTTTGGTAATTTTGTTAGGTGCAATTATACCAGGGTTACTTTTAAAAAAAGTCCCCTCCCTCCCTTCCTTCTTTCCTTCCTTTCTTTCCTTCTTTCTTTTGCAGTACTGGGAACTGAACTCAGGGGTGCTCTACCACTGATTGCACTTTTTTGTGCTGGGGATTGAAACCAGGGGCATTCTACCTCGGAGCTAAACCCCCAGCCCTTTTTATTTTGAAGCAGGGTCTCACTAAATTCCTTAGGGCCTCACGAATTTGCTGAAACTGGCCTTGAACCTGCTGCGATCTTCCTGTTTCAGCCTCCCATGTACTGGGATTACAAGCATGCTCCTCCTCTTCCTCCTCCTCCTCCTCCTTTTTCTCCTCCCCTCTCCCTCCTCCTCCTCCTCCTCCTCCTCCTCCTCCTCCTCCTCTTCCTCCTCCTTCTCCTCCTCTTCCTCCTCCTTCTTCTTCTTCATGTCTCACTAAGTTGCCCAGGCTACCCTTGAACTTGTGATCCTCCTGCCTCAGCCTCCCAACTCCCAAATCACTGGGGTTACAGGCATGCGCCAGCATGTCCTTTTGCAAATTTTTAATTCTTATAAATTCTGAAATGTTTACAGACTAAATATTATGATATCTAAGATTTGTTTCAAAATATTCCAGCATTGTTGGAAAGGGGAGTGCAAAATATGACAAATGCCAAAACTGGATAATAAGTACACAGAGGTTCATTATTCTACTTTTCCTACTTTTGTGTGAAATTCATGAACTTCTAAAATAAAAAGTAAAGCGCACCATGAAAAGGCAACTGTTGCCGGGCGTGGTGGCGCACGCTTGTAATCCCAGTACTTTGGGAGGCAGAGACCGGAGGATCCGGGTTCACGGCCAGCCTCAGCTCTCTCGCTCTCTCTCTCCCTGTCTTTCTCCCTGTCTCTCTCTCTCTCTACCTAGCGAGGCCCTCCACAACTTTGTGAGACTGGGTTTCAAAATAAAGTATAAAAAAATAGGGCCGGGGGCGTAGTGCGGAAGTAGAACGCCCCTGGGTTCAATCCCTGGTACCGCAAAAAAAAAAAAAAAAAGGAGACTGTCAGAAAAGTCTAAGTCCAAAGATGTCTTCAACAGTGAGTAGATTTTTCTCTAAATAAAGCCATAGGTTCTAAGCTATACAACTGGGGACATTCATAGTATTCACAAGCAACACAACCTTTCAGCTGTCTTTTGTGTATATATACATGTTTATGCTATGTGGGTAAATTGTATTATTTGTTCTAGCACTAAAAACAGCTGTGTTCCTGAAAGTAGGAGAGGTAAAAGCTCTTTATATCTATATATTTTTTATTTGCAGTTAAAAGGCCCTTCCCTTGAATAGTGGAGAAAAATAAGGGTTCAGGTTGTAAGCTTACTATATGCCAGGCACTGATCTAAATACTTTACATTTATGAGCGCATGGTAATCTTCACCATTAACCATTAATATAAGTATTATTGTCATTCCCATTTTACAAGTAAGAAAACTAAAGTACTGAGAGTTTATATAATTTGCACAATGTTGCATGACTGGTTAATAGCAAAGCTGGAATTCAAACACAGGGCATCTGGCTCCGGTGTCTGATCCCTTAATCACCAAGCTCTGTCACTATCCATGGAAAGAGCATCTCTGTAGAGTTATTTCTTTGTTTAGACTTTGGAGACCCATCTCTTTTATTCTTAGGAAAATAAAGGCAACTCTCAGTGCCTTTGACATTGGCATATTCCTTTTATTTTGTCATGCACTTCAATCCTATTACTCCCAACATAGTCATACCAGCCCTATAATGTTCAAACATATTTATTACACATGTTTATTTATGGCATGATTTCAAAGAACAGAAAACATCAGAGTAAGCTCTTCTGGGTGATTTAAACCAGGACAAGTTTGAAAAACAGTTCTGATGCTATAGTAGTTGACAATGACATCTCTCTATGTGGGTGTCAGCTTCTGAGAAACAGCCTCATGTTGATTGGCCCTGATCACCTGATGTTCTCAGATGCTCTTTAGCAAATTCTTTGTATCCCAGTGCATTGATATCACTGCTTCCATATTGCTAAGGTTAATAGTGGAATCTCTCTTCAGATATATGGCTTTATTTAGGGAAAAAATGGTTTTTAAAGGTCAGTTTACCCCTGGGCTGCATCAGAATAGCCTTTAAATATGGTAGGCTTCCTTTGGGAAATTTTAACTAGCTATTTCTAGAAAAAAATTAGGGTAAATCTACATGGGGCTTCAAATTGACTTATTGAACTAAACTGATTAATTAATTTATGAACATAAGGCTTGACTCAGTTTTTTCACTAAATTTGTGAGAAGCGATTCCTTAGCATCCACTCGTTGGTCTGATATGCTTGTTCACCTGTAGACACACCCATCTCTTAATGAAGGTTTCCTAATTTTAGAGGAAAACTGTGTTTTAAGACAGAGAAAATATGTTCATGTAACTTAGAGGTTATATTTGTTACTATGGAGAAGCAGTTACTGATACAATGCCTAGACAATTCTAGAATCTAAAGTTGTGTGTGTGTATATATATATATATATATATATATATATAACTAATGCCATATGTCCTGACTCCCTTTTATCTGATATTAACTATATATGCATTTTGTACAACAAAGGGAGGGTTTTCCTATATATAGAATTCTATCAGAATTTCTCCAGAATTCTAGAAAGCGAACTCTGATCTGCATTGCTTTAAAAAATAAAGGAGAGCTGGGTATGATGGCACACACCTGTAATTGCAGTACTTGGGAGGGTGAGACAGGAGGATCACAGGTTAGAAGCTAGTCTCAGCAACTTAGTGAGACCTTGTTTCAAATTAAAAAACAAAATTGGGCTGGGGGTCTAGCTCAGAGGTAGAATGCCTCTGGGTTCAGTTCCCAATACCTAAATACCTAAATAAATAAATAAGAAACAAAAATAGAAGTTAAAGGGGGAAGGATGAGGAAAGACAAAAAAAAAGAGACTAGATTATAATTTTGCTAGAATAGTGGTTTCAACCTGACTGCATATCAGAATCTCCTGGGAAATATCTGTAAAATACTGACACCTGGTCCTCAAGCTCAGAGATTTCAATTCAGATGGGTGTCATGGCTTTGGTCTTCATGAGAAATGTTTAAACAGTGTTGGAGAGCTGGCTGGACTTGGAGTGACAGAGACGTTCTCAACTATGTGCCTTCTGATCTTCTTTTTTGTTTTTTTTTGTTTTGTTTTGTTTTGCGGTACCGGGGATTGAACCCAGGGGCATTCTACCTCTGAGCTAGACCCCTGGCCCTATTTTTTTTTTTTTTTTGCAGTACCGGGGATTGAACTCAGGGACGTTCTACCTCCGCGCTACACCCCCGGCCCTATTTTTTATGCTTTATTTTGAAACCGGGTCTCACGAAGTTGCAGAGGGCCTCACTAAGTAGCTGAGGCTGGCCGCGAACCTGGATCCATCTGGTCTCCACCTCCCAAGTACTGGGATTACAAGCGTGCGCCACCACGCCCGGCCCTTCTGATCTTCTTATATATAAAGTACAACTCAAATTCTGAATTTGAATGTGACAATGGAGTGAAGACAAGAATGGAGAATAAGGACCTAGCTCATTCATTTATTATTTGCGGTGCCTGTTCTTCAGCAGACATCATATTGAGTACTTGGGAAGCCATGGCGAAAAAAATAAAGAAGTCTCCTCTGAAATCTGCTTCAGAGGCCTCAAGTTTCAACCTGTGTTAACGGCAAGATCAATCAGGTTGGTGGGAAGCTGGGAAAGGAGTAAAGACAGAGAGAGATTGAAATGATCACAAGGACCAGTTAGTCCACTAGTCAATTTTGTTCATGGAAGAAAAATATTTGGGCACTTACATGGACCAGAAAGAGCACCTACTTTTTTCTTACAGATGTGTAATTTTAAATTCATGGGGGTTAAATGATGAGTCTATAATCATGTGGTAATTCAGGACAGAGCTGTAAACCCCAGATGGCTGGTCTTTTATAATACTGCCTATGTTCAAGTAAAAACCTCAGCAGATTTTATTTCCATTCCAAGTTTCTAAAAGAAAATAGTCCTGTGGAAAGAGTCTTTGTAGCTGGGCGCAGCAGTGCACATCTGTAATCCCAGTACTTGGGAGGCTGAGACAGGAGGATCACAGGTTGGAAATCAGCCTGGGCAACTTGGCGAGACCCTGTTTCAAAATAAAAAATTAAAAAATAGGGCTGGGGGTGTAGCTTACTGGTAGAACACCCTTGGGTTCAATCTCTAGTACTCCCCCCCGCACACACATAAAAGGAAAGAGTCTTTATAAAAGAAAAGGAACAACTTCTCCTGTTGAGCTAATCCTAGTGTGAAATTAACTAGCAGCACCACTAGTCAATTCCACACTGCTACCCTGTAGCGAGAGAAACTAGATAAAAAGAGGATAGGTCTTGGTCCATTTCCTCTCTAACTACAGTTGTTCTAAGGTCAGACACTTAGAACATTAGAAGGAAATGGTGAGAAAGGACTATTAGCACTAAGAGGACTGAGGATCTGAGAAAAGAAGACCTAAAAATTAAACCAAGAAAAATTATAATGAAGAATTGTAATTATACATACCTCCCCAGCTCCCCTTTAAAGGAAAATATGCAAGATAGAAATGCATTCAGCAATCTTCCTAGTGATAAGAGAAATACGGATCCTTATCACAATGAGAATCTATCATGTACCTGTTGGAAAATTTCAGAAGCCTGACAAATATCAAGGGTTGAGAGGGTGTGTTCAACAGGATCAATAGGATCCCATAAGTGACTGGTGGAGGTATAAATTGGTAGAGCTACTTTGGAAAGCTGTCTGGCATAATCTGTTAAAGTTGAATATTCACATGACCCAGTGATTCCAATGCTAGATAATCTCTTGTCATGTGCACCTGGAGGCATTTGTAAACCTGTTTACGATAGCATTGTTGTAATAGGAAAAAAATTGGAAGCAATAAAAATATCCACTAACAAGAAAATGGATTGAATGTGGTGTAAACTGGGTACAGTGACATGCACCTGTAATCCCAATACTTGGGAGGCTGAGATAGGAGGATCACAGGTTCAAGTTGCCTCAGCAACTTAGACCCTCAACAATGCTGTTTCAAAATAAAAAATAAGAAGAGATGAGAATGTAACTCAGAGGTAGAATGTCCCTGGGTTCAACACCAGTACCAACCAAAGAAGAAGAAGAAGGAAAGGAGGAGGAGAAAGAGGAGGAGGAGAAGGATATATAATATTCACATAGTGGATATTATACAGCAGTGAAAATGAATTAAATGTCATTATATATATTGATGTGGATGAATCTCAGCAAGATAATGTTGAATAAACAAAAAAGCTCACGAAAAATTTTCCTCTAGCATGGAAATAACTTAAAAATAACAAAACCAATGATATATTTCAGAAGTACATATATTACTAAATAATATATTTTTTTGTGTGTGGTGCTAGGGATTGAACCCAGGGGCATTCTACCTTTGAGCTACACTTTCAGTCCTATTTTATTTTATTTATTTTGGAACAGGGTTTTACCAAGTTGTGAAGCATCTTGCTAAGTTGCTGAGGCTGGCCTCAAACCTGCAGTCATCCTGTCTCAGCCTCCTAAGTCCTGGCATTACAGGCATCACCAAGCCGGACTTATTTCTCTCTTCTTGAAATGTTTTAAAACAAATTCCTGACATTGTGTTATTTTATTTCTATATGCTTTAGTATGTACCACTTAAAAATACTGACATTTTCTTATAGACTCACACATAAAATTAATAATGAGTCCTTTGAAATATCTCATATATCAAAACAATGTTCAAAATTCTTTGAGTGTCTCAAAACTTACTTTTTAAAATTGACTTGTTAGAATGGGACCCTAGACAAGTCTACACATTACACTTGGTTTGTTATGTCTCAAAATCTTTCAATCTAGAGGAGTTCCTTTTTCATCTCCTTGTCTTGAAAAAGCCAGGCAGTTGACTTGTAGGTTACCCCACAGGCAGGATTTATCTACTGGCTTCCTTGTGACAACATTTCACTTGCTCTGCACCCTCCTACCTTTCTAGAAGACTGGAAGTTAGTCCCAAAGACTTGATGAGATTTAGATCCAATTATTTTGGCTAAAATACTTCTCAGGTGTTGTGTATTTCATGAGGCGCCACATCAGGAGGTCAGTCTGTGTGGGGTCCCACTCCTGGTGAGGCTGGGATTGTTAGTGGTTGCAGGTGGTGTCAGCTGCAGCCTCCCCTGCAAAGTTTCCCTGTGAGCCTCTCACTGATTGATGATTGTTGCCTGAATCAATTAATCCACAAAGAATTACAAAATGGCGGTCCCAATTCTATCCTTTCTTTTTTATTTGATGGGATCATTTTATAAAGAAGAACTTTCCCTCATCAACCTAGGCAATTTGGTTACCCCATTAGAAGAGGCTTGTTCCCTGTTTCACAACCTTTCAGCCCATCTTTCCCACAGCCATTGCTGCAGCCACCTGCTTCCTGCAGGTAGACCTGATAACACCTCTCCTCATTTGCGTTGTATACATCTCACTCTCCCCCCTCCCCAGTTCTTCTGCTTCCACAAGCATGAGATATTTGCCTAACACTCACACGTTTGTCACAAGGGGCAAACTTGGACCAATGGGATGTGGGAACTGGTGAATAACTGCTCTCCTCTTGCATCGAGTTGACAATTATGAATTATATTCTACATGGCTCAAGGCCTTTTTGCCCACAGTGATGACTAACTTGAGAACACCGTTGTGTTGACTTTCCTTGTTTCACTTTCCCTAGTTATCCACTGCTGTTTCCTGACATCACTGTCCAAAATCAACTACCTAAAAAGTAAGCCCTTGTCTTGGATTCAGCTCTCAAGGGGGGTAAGCTGGGCTGAGACACCACTAAGCGTAATTTATGCAGGAAAGGCAGGATAAATGCTCAATTCTTTCATTACATTGAAAATATTCAGTTTTGCCCTAATTACATCTAATAATGAATTTGTGGGCTTATGTGTAACCAGTGAATTTCAATCATTTGTAGTTTTTACTTTCTTTTTTTTATGCTTAGATTGTTTCCTTTCAAGCCAGTGGGTGCACTTGTATGCTGACCCCTTTATACCTTTGACCTGTCACTTTAGACTTTAGGTTTTTATTTTTGGTGGCAACAGAGATTGAATGAGGGACACTCTACCACTGAGCTACACACCCAGCCATTAAAAAAAAAAGTTTTTTTAAAAATTTTGAGACAGGGTCTTGTTAAGTTGCCCACGTTGGCCTCAAACTTGGGATCTTCTGTCTCAGCCTCCAAATTACTAGGATTACAGGCGGTACCACTGTGCCTGGCTTAGACTATAGATTTTAATAGCTTCTTTGATTTCTGGCACAACAAAGTATTAGGTTCTTCACACACATTTCTTGCCCCAGTGTGAAGTCTGCTATTCTTCCAATTCCTTTTCATAGGAAATGATGTATAAAAAGTACAACATAGCTGGGCGTGGTGGTGTACACTTGTAATCCCAGTACTTGGGAGGCTGCAACTGGAGAATTGCAGGTTTTAGGCTAGCCTCAGCAATTTAGCAAGGCCCTCAGCAACTTAGCAAGACCCTGATTCAAAATAAAAAGTAAAATAGGGCTGCAGGTATAGCTTAGAGGTAGAACGCCCCAGGGTTCAGTCCCTAGCACTACCAAAAAAAAAAAAAAGTGCAATATGATGTTAAAGGTATTTATTACTATACGATTGTAATCTTATACTAATAAGTAACCATACCCTGCAAATGCTTCTTTTTAAAAATAAATGTAGAGCTGGCATGGTGGGGCAGGCCTATAATCCCAGTACTTGGGAGGCTGAGACAGGAGGATCAAAGGTTCGAGGACAGCCTCAGCCAAGTTGTGAGACTCTCATCAACATAGCAAGAACCTGTTTCACAATAAAAATAAAATAGGGCTGGGGTGTAGCTCAGAGGTAGACTGGCCCTGGATTCAATCTCTAATAACACACACATACACACACACACACACACACACACACACACACACACACACAATGTAGCCAGGCACGGTGGTGCACATTTGTAATCCTAGTACATGAGAGACTGAGACAAGAGGATCACAGGTTTGTGGTCAGCCTCAGGAACTTAGGCCCTCCACAATTTAGTGAGACTCTATTTCAAATTTTAAAAAATAAAATAGGGCTGGTGGTATAGCTCAGAGGTAGAATGCCTCTGAGTTCCATCCCTAATGCCACAAAAATAAATAAATAAATAAATAAATGAATAAATAAAGCAAAAATTTTCATTTTTATTTTTTGGTGGTAGTGGGGATTGAACTCAGGGGATTTCTACCTCTGAAATACACCCCAGCCCTATTTATTTATTTATTTATTTATTTATTTATTTTGCAGTACTTGGGATTGAACCCAGGGGTATTCTACCTCCGAGCTACACCCCCAGCCCTATTTTTTATTCTCTATTTTGAAACAGGGTCTCACTAGGTTGCAGAGGGCCTCACTAAGTACCTGAGGCTGGCTTTGAACCTGTGATCCTCCTATCTCAGCCTCCCAAGTACTGGAATTACAAGTATGTGCCACCGCACCTGGCTATTTTTTGTGTTTTGAAACAGAGTTTTGGTAGGTTGCTGAGAGTCTTGCTACATTGCTGATGACATCCTTGAACCTGTGATCCTCCTGTCTCAGTCTCTCAAGTACTGGGATTACAGGCATGTGCCCCCATGCCTGGCTTAAAAATTAATGTAAAACTTTTCTTATTGAGATGTTAAGAAACATTTTTATTGGTACATATTAATTATACAGAATAGTAGGTTTCATTGTGGAATCTTTATGCATGCATATAACAAAATATGACTAATTTCACTCCCCAATACCTCCTCTTTCCCTTCCCTCTCCCCTCTCCCCAATTTCCTTCATCTTCACTACATTCATGATGTCCTCTTTTTTCCCCTCATCTAGCTTCCACATATAAGAAAAACATATGGTACTTGCTTTTCTGAGTCTGGCTTATTTCACTTAACATGATGCTCTCCAGTTACATTCATTTTCCTGCAAAAAATACAATTTCAATCTTCTTTATGGCTGAATAATACTCTTATCATGTATATATCCTACATTTTCTTTATCCATCCATTTGTTGATGGACACCTTGGAGAATTCCATCACTTGGCAGTTGTAAATTGTGCCACAGTAAAGAAGAGTGTGTATGTATCTCTAAAGTATGCTGAATTTTTTGGGGGGATACTGGGGATTGAACCCCGGGGCATTTTACTTCTGAGCTACACCTCCAGCCCTTTTTTATTTTTTGTTTTGAAACAGGATCTTGCTAGGTTGCTGAGAGTCTTTCTACATTGCCAAGGCTGTCCTTGAACCTTCAATCATTCTATCTTAGCCTCCCAAATACTTGGATTATAGGCATGCACTACCACACCTGGTTAAACATGCTGACTTTAATTCTTTTGAATAAATATTGAGAAGAGGTATAGCTGGATCATACGGTAGTTCTATTTTTAGTTTTTTGAGGAACTTCTATATTGATTTCCACAGTGACTGCACTAAGATACATATTTTTGAAAAGAAAAAAATCATAAGTTTATACTATTTCTAATTCAGCTTTAATATTACATGCATCTTACCCTGAAAAATCATTGTTCCTAACAACTGTAATATTTTTCTTTTTTTTTTTTGCGGTCGGTACCGAGGATTGAACCCAGGGCCATTCTACCTCCGGGTCACACCCCCGGCCCTATTTTTTATTCTTTATTTTCAAACAGGGTCTCGCTAAGTTGCAGAGGGCCTCACTAAGTAACTGAGGCTGGCCATGAGCCCAGATCCTCTGGTCTCAGCCTCCCAAGTACTGGGATTACAAGCGTGCGCCACCACGCCCAGCTAACAACTGTAATATTTTTCTTACCTGTAACACATAGTAATAGTTTGAAAATAATAGCATGTATATTTCTACTAGCAATAAGACTATTGAATGAAACTTAAGATTTCTTTGTAGGTCTATTTATCCTGAGAATATATTCCACTATGAATGTACTGTAAAAACACTATTTTCTTGTCACTTGATTGCTTATTTGATGCGGGTATGCCACCAACTTAGTATACAGTTAGATCATTTGCTTTTTTATTTTCCAATTTTAAGAATTGCATTTTTCATTTGGATTCAAAATTATTTTGAATATGTAAAATATATACATGATTCTAAAATCAAAACTATATAGCCAAAGTTTATTCCAAGTAGTCTAGCTTCCATATTGATCTCCCCTACTGTTTCTTTGTGTTCCAAATATATGCAAATGTATATTCACAGCTCACCTATCTTACCAAAAAAAAAATGCATACTATACTTTCTGCACCCTTTTGATTTTTGTTTTTGAAGATACCATATATACTGGAGATCACATCGTGTAATGAGATGGCCCTCGTTCTTTTCACAGTTATGTATTATGTTTCATTAAGTGGTTCTACCCTAGTTAATTCCACTATTCCCTACTTGTGGTTATTTGAATTGTTCCCTTCCCAGTTTTTTGCTATTTGTAAATAATACTTCAATGCATAAGTCGTTTTGTATTTTGGAATAGCTTCATAGAATTGGGATTTCTGGGTCAAAAAGCAAAATGTACATATAATTTTGTTAGTGATTGTCAAATTCCCTTTCATAAGCTGCTGCATACCGTTCTGCCTTCTCAATAGCAATCTGTGCCATCCCTGTTCCCCACAGCCTGCCAACCAAGTAGGAGGTCAAACATTTGGATTTTTGCTAGTCTGATTACTTCCCTTCTTTTATTATTCTGCCCCAACTTATACCCAGATGCTTTAATCTGATTTGGAAGAACTCTTTCAGCATAAACAATAGATGACTGTGTTGAGGATGAAAGAAGGTGGCTGCAGTGTCTCTGTTTCCATTCACTTAACCATGGAAATGCCAAAGCCCACACCATCACCATCCTTGTTAAGACCTTGTATTACCAAAGGTTGGCTTGGGTTTCCAGCCAAAGAAAAGGATGTCACATATGATTTTATTTCTTTCTAAGGTCAGCAGAACGCACAGAAGCAAGTAAGTGAAGTTCATGTACTAAGAAAGGATCCTGAACAAGGTGGAGGAGGAACCATGACCATCTTTTGTCAGCTTGCTTCTCTAGAGCAACCCCAATGTCAAGGGAGAAGTAGGTCCCTGTGTATGGCTGGAGGTTCCCATAGATTGTGGAGTGACCACAATCCTGCAGGGCTCCTTACACTAAGATTTCTTTTCTTGCTGCATTGTAGGAGTGAATGGGTTGTCTCCTTCCTCCCTCCCTTTCTTCCTGTGGTACTGAGGACTGAACCCATGGGTGCTCTATCTCTGAGACATACCTTCAGCCCTTTATTTATTTATTTATTTATTTATTTATTTATTTTGAAACAGGGTCTTGCTAGGTTGCTGAGAGTCTCACTATGTTGCCGAGGCTGGTCTTGAACTTGCGATCTTCCTGTCTCAGCCTCCTGAGTACTGGGATTATGGGCATGCACCACCACGTCTGGCTTTCTTTTCCTTTTTCGTGTGTGTGTGTGTGTGTGTGTGTGTGTGTGTACTGGAATTGAACCTAAGGCCTTGTGCATACTAGGCATGCACTCTACCACTGAGCCCCCCTCCATGCTTTGGACATTGTTTTTTCTTTCAGCATTTTCCATATTCCAGTGAGCTATTCTGCCCCCCTACCCCCATGGGGCAGAAATTTGGCAATGTTTGGAGACATATCTGGTTGTCATAATTTGGAAGAGGCACCTTAGTGAACAAAGGTCAGGGATGCTGCCATACATCTTAAAATCATCAGGACAGTCTCCACTACCCCAACAAAGAATTATCTGGTCCAAAATGTTAATAATGCCAATGCAGATAAACCCTGCTATATTCCTACTTTGTGCACACATTCATAGACCTCCTTAAAATAACTATTATTGGAGGCAAAGGAGGGGAAGGGCAGAATCACAGATACTTTCCCTCTGGGCTCCTCCAAAAGTCACTAGCAATTTGGAAATCTCTTTAATCATACTCTAAGTAATTATATATTTATCTGGAATATTAAAGAACAAATACATTTTAACCTTCTAAAAACTGATTATCATTAGCTATAATGCAACCTTTTAACTGTAAGTGTAAAAGAAAGAGCTGATTATTTAAAGTAAATGGGACCAAAAGTCCCATGAATAATCAAAAACTTGGTTAATAGAGTATGACCAGAGAATAATGCACCTGGCCTCTGTGAAGAAATTGAAGTACATGCTGTGAATTGGTATTAAGGAAATTGCATAGTACCTCTTAAGGTACTATGATTCTGAAGAAACAGCCTCAGGTGCACAATATATCACATTCAGTCTTTATCTCTCTTGGAATTTTCATGACTTCTTTCACCTTGGATAACCCAGAAGCTCAGACCTCAGAACTTCTTGGAATAGTAAGTTATCTCACTCTCCACATTTATTTTCACCTACTAGCAGACATGAATTTTATGGCTAGGAGTTTATTCCATAGAAATCATTTTCAAACTTCAGCCTACTTCGCTTATTTTGAAATGGGCACAGACCATCTT
The DNA here is from genome assembly GCA_004027185.1 of Glis glis. Taxonomy (NCBI): domain Eukaryota; kingdom Metazoa; phylum Chordata; class Mammalia; order Rodentia; family Gliridae; genus Glis; species Glis glis. The sequence continues at coordinate 9,056 of PVJS01005402.1, read as the reverse complement.
TGATTATCTTTAAGCATAATTCACTTTAAATAAAATGTACCCCCTAAAAGGTTCTGCCTAAATTGAACTTTTGTAAATAGAATAAAAATTTTAAGTCACAGGGAAATTTGCCATTCAAAGGGAGTTTGAAGCTAAACCTTTTGTAGAGAAAAGTATCTTTGTGTGTGTGTGTGTGTGTGTGTGTGTGTGTGTGTGTGTTACTGGAGATGGAAACCAGGGGCATTCTACCTCTGAGCTATACCCCCAGCCCTATTTCTATATTTTGAAACAGGCTCTCACTACGTTGCGGAGGCCCTCACAAATTGCTGAGGCTGTCCACGAACCTGCGATCCTCCTGTCTCAGCCTTCCAAGTACTGGGATTACAAGAGTGCGCCACCACGCCGGGCAAGAAAAGTATCTTATCTTGCAAGTGAACAATTCCTCTTCAGTTTGCTCTTTTTCTAAGTCCCAATTTTTATACGCAGCCCCAAAGTCTATCCCAATATTATGCGCGATGTAAATTTAAAAAATATCAACCTTGAATTTAGAAAGATTTTGAAAGCTTATTTTAGAAGCTATTTGTAAAGAGTGTAAAAACTAGGTAATGCATTCTTTATTATTAACAAGGTTTTAACACTTGTTTTGGGTGATGAGGAAGAGGGCAAGATGCTAGCCATACGTTAATAGGTAGAATTACTTAAACAATATCCACATTGACTACCTTCCTTTGGCAATGAGGATAGAATAATTGATGGCAGCCTACTGCTTAGATCGCATAAGGTTGTGGTTAAGAGTTTATTAAAAAACCAGGTTGTTCATATTCTTGCCTAAGTGTGTCCATAGGCAATTTACACAACTTAGCGGTGCCTCAGTTTCCTCAGAGAACACGGAGAACACTAGTGTTATCTACTTAATGAGGCTGTTATGAGGGTTAAACAAGCTAACAGGCGACAAGAGACAGTTTTGAATTCTGGATGGTGCGGGGAGCGCCAAGGCTAGGCATCAAGAGGAACATGAGAAAGGAGAGATGGGGGGGGGGCAGGCAATGTTTCATTCCATCCCCTCTACGCTCCTGTGAAGGAGGCGAGGCTGGCTCTGCGTGGACTGCACCCAGGAGGAACTGGCTGAGAGGAGGCCGGTGATCCACGCCACCGAGCAGAGGACATCCTAGGGAAAGGTCCCCTTTCCGCCGCGCTGCGCCACTCTCCGTCTGCTCCGCCAGGAGGACTCGAGGGCTCAGCGGCATGGCCGGACTCTGCGTTCCACCAGAGCCGTGGCCCACAGCGCCGCAGCCTCGCCCTGGCCTGCCAGCCCCGTCCACCGCCACTGACGAGGGCCGGCGGCAGGCAGGGACAAAGGCTTCGGGGCAGCCGGCGCCTCCTCCAGACGCCCTTCCTGCGGGTGGGCGGGCTGCGGCCGAGAGAGACGCCTGGTAGACACCGACCCCCGTTCACGACACAAACGTGTCCACTCGTGCTGGGCGCCGGGGGCCAGGGTCACACCGACCGTCCCAACCCGGGAGGAGCAGAGGCTTGCACGCCGCGCCCGCCTGCCGGGCTCGCCGCCACGGCTCCGCCCTACGGTTGCGTCGTAAAACAGGGGGCGCTCCGGGGCCCGCCGCGGCCGCTCCGCCTTACGGCAGGCCGCATTCCACGCCCCCAACATGGTGTCCCCCATATAGCCCGTGGCCGTGGTTTCTACCCCAGGTGGCCGGCGAGCGTGCTCGTCTGGGGTTTCTGCCCATCCAACTCGGGCTGCAGAAAGCAGCAAAGTTCGTTTCTGGTCACGGACTCAGGAAGGCGCCCTCTGAGAGTCGGAGTCGCCCGCTTCCTTTTCGTTCCTGGAAGTTCCTCCAGAGTCCCTGG